>JAODAL010008356.1:0-118262 GCA_025379985.1 Phyllomedusa bahiana | reverse complement strand
TAAAACCCCCGGCAGGGACGGTTCAGGGGCCAGGCGGTTTTTTATCTGTACCGGCCTGCAAGTACGGTAACTTTTAAAATACACTCAGGGCAGACTTTAGGGTTATTTCACATGGCTTATTTGGACGCTGATTTTTCAGCACTCAAAATGGCATGAAACCTCGCCTAAAATGCGCTTCTTCAGAAGAGTTTTTAGATAAGGTATTGATGAGATTTTGGAGGAGGTTTCCTCCCATACTAATTAATAGCCAGCCAAAAAAAGCTCCAAAAACGCGTCAAGAACACGCCATGCACTATATACAATAATGCAACGGAAAAGGGGCCAAACATAGGCACAAGTTGACAATGTTTGTCATTTTACCAAGCTATATGGCAGCAAAACCACTTTATACCTCTGAGGACTTTTTTAGGGCTGTGGGTGGTTCTGAGATAGCGGGTCCCAGGGAAAAGCAATGAGGGACGCGCCCTGACTCACGGGCAAGGGACCACTTTGAGCTGGCCTAAAGGGAAACTGTTTGATGTGAGGAAGAATAGGATGATGAGCGGCGAGCACAGCAAGTAGGATGATGAGCGGCGAGCACAGCAAGTAGGGTGATGAGCGGTGAGCACAGCAACTAGGGCGATCAGCGTCGAGCACAGCAAGTAGGGTGATGAGCGGTGAGCACAGCAAGTAGGGTGATGAGAGGCGAGCACAGCAAGTAGGGTGATGAGCGGATAGCACAGCAAGTAGGGTGATGAGCCGGTAGCACAGAAAGAAGGGTGATGAGCGGCGAGCACAGCAATTGGGTTAAGGGGTGAACAGCAATAGGGTGATGGTGGCGAGCACAGCAAGTAGGGTGATGAGTGGAGAGCACAGCAAGTAGGGTGATGAGCGGCGAGCACAGCAAGTAGGGTGATGAGTGGCGAGCACAGCAAGGGGGGAGAGCGGCAGCAAGCAATTAGGGTAAAGAGCGGGGCACAGCCAGTAGGGGGATGAGGGGGCGAACACAGCAAGTAGGGGTAAAGGGCGGCACCAATGGGGTGGGCGCGGCACAGCAAGTAGGGTGATGAGCGGCGAGCACACCCAAGAGGTGAGAGCGGCGAGCCACAATAGGGTGAGGCGGTGGCACACCCAGAAAGGGTTGATGGGGGGTGAACAGCAAGTAGGGTGATGAGCGGCGAGCACAGCAAGTAGGGTGATGAGCGGTGAGCACAGCAAGTAGGGTGATGAGTGTTTAGCACAGCTAGTAGGTTGATGAGCGGCGAGCACAGCAAGTAGGGTGATGAGCGGCGAGCACAGCAAGTAGGGTGATGAGCGGCGAGCACAGCAAGTAGGGTGATAAGCGGCGGCACACAATGGGTGATGACGGCGAGCAACAAGTGGGTGATGAGGGCGGCACGCAAGTAGGGTGTGAGCGGCGACACAGAAAGTAGGGTGATGAGCGGATAGCACAGCAAGTAGGGTGATGAGTGGAGAGCACAGCAAGTAGGGTGATGAGTGGCGAGCTCAGGGTGATGAGCAGGTTTGCTCAGTCTACATGCCAAGAAAAAAATGGCATGCTGCTTGTTGTTCTCGCCGCTTATCACTTCTGTCTGACTCACATTACGTCTGGTGCTGACAGCTGGGGGACGCCCATGCATTTTCTTGCCGTGGCCATCATCCTGTTCTCCCCGGCCGCCAGCTCTTTTCCACAGGACACGGTGCTTGCAGCTGCGGATGCATGCAACTCCCGCCTGTTCCTCCTGCAACTTCCTGCCTTAGACTGCTCTTAGGCCACCCAGAACCAATGCTCTCCCAGAACATGTATATTAACCTTTAACCTCTAAAAGTTTATTATTATCGGGTGATAGTTTTAAGTGGGTGTAACTTAATTTTGGTGGGTACACTCTAATATAATTGGGTATTCCTAAATAATTCCAACCGCAGCCTGTACCCTGCCTCCATATGCAAAACAAATGTCGCAGACAACATAGTATGACATGAAAAACAAGGGTAGCCAGCTCACCTTTACTGTACTAAGATGGGCTGCATGCAAAGCACTATGGGAATACAATTTAATTCCAACTTGTGATAGATGATACCAGCAGTGAAAACATAAAATGCTTCCTTTATTTAAACAAAGTGCATGGCAAAAACTCGCAGCAACATATGCACATGGTAAAAATGCCGACGCGTTTCGGGACTAGTAACCCTTAGGGTATGTTCACACGACGTTTTGTATCCGTTTTTCACTAGAAGTAAAACTGCAAAACTCCATCTATACATTTTGCATGCATTTTTGGATGTGCTTTTCGGATCAGTTTTCAATATATATACATAGTATACACTAGATAAAATGCAGGCAAAGAACTGGAGTCTATTCACAAATGATACCATCCACAGAGGTTGTAGTTTGAAAAGGTAGAATATTTAGCGTAATACACTAAATCGGCCTCTAGAGGTCTCATTTGATCTAGAAGAACTGTTTGAACTTTGACCTAATGACCTACATTTTCACTTAGAGTGGAAAGTGGTTAAGTAGTAGTGTAAGAGGAAGCCCAATAGTGGGAGCTATAAAAGCATTTTACATGTGTTTCATCTTAAAGTGGTTAGGTAGTAGGGTAAGAGAAAGCCCAATAGGGGGAGCTAACATCAATGTTTATTATTTAATTTGCAAGCTTCCTACATCAATTCTACTTCATGGTAAAACCCCTTTAATACCTCAATAAAACTGCAGGTAAGCATCCTTATCATACAACGCTAAGTTAGTGAGAGCATTAAAGAGGTTGTCTCACTACAGGGATTGCTGCTTTTTATGTTAAAGATCTTGCAAAAACAAGTCACTTTGCAATATATGTCCATTACCAGTGTCCTACCTATTCTGAGATATCCCCTCTTGTATGGGCTGTATCAGCTCCTCAGGTCCCTATAGCTACAGACCTGTCCAATCTCTTCTGATAGGCTTCCAGCACTGGTTGCTATAGCTGCAGACCTGTTTGATCTATCCTGATAGGCTGCCAGGACTGGTCGCTATAACTACAGACCTGTTCAATCTCTCATGATAGGCTGCCAGCACTGGTTGCTATAGCTACTGACCTGACTTCTACTACAGCTTAGTGGAAGCCAGTAAACACGCCCCTGAATTCAAAGTGAAACCAAGAAAACAGGACTGAGGTGAAATGAATTGATGTAGTGAGACAACCCTTTTAATAACAAATCATAGGTGGCCTAGAGTAGTAAAGATTACCATTTTCCACTTGCAGGGTCTTAAAGGGGGTTTCCAAGACCTTTAAAAACCTCCTTACCTCCTCCCACTGGGCTATAGTAGAAAATTAACCCATTCTTACCTCTCCCATCATCACCATTCCGACACAGACCTATAGTGTCGCTCCCCTGGTCCCTCACTGATGATGTAACGTTCATGGATCACATAATTCTGCAGCCAATCACTGAACTCTGTGGTCACATGATGCAACTGCTGAGGTCACTGATTGGTTGCAGCATCATGTGACCCATGAACGTGATGTCATCAGTGCGGGATCGGGTGGAACATTGGAGCTCTGGAACCAAGGTGTTTATGAATTAAATTTCTATTTGAGCACAGTGGGAGGTTTTTAAAAGTCTTGGAGAATCCCTTTAACTCCTTAACGACCGCCCACCATCTTTTGACAGCGGGCATTTCAGGTCGTTCGTCTGCAGCAACGTCTTTTGGCGTCGCTGCAGACATCGGAGTATGGGGGAAACCTCCGCTCCCCGGTGCTTTAACCCTTTGATTGCGGCGGTGCGTTACCGCAGCGCAGTCAAAGGGTTTCCCTGCTCTGTCGCGTGATCGGAACACCCGGTGACCCAATAGAGCCCGGGGAACGGCGCACAGTCAGCCCTGTGGACCTAGAGTAGCCCCAGGGATGTCTGTGTAAGAAGACAGGGATCAGGACAGACTGTCAGCTGCCCTGATCACTGCCTGTGTCAGACTGACTCAGATTATAATGTATTAGCAAATATGGATATATATGGGGGAAAAAAAATGTAAAAAAATTCTACCTTAATGGGTTTAAAAAAAAAATAAAAAATGTAAAGTTTAAAAAAAAAAATAATTAAATAAAAATAAATATAAAAAAAAAAAATAATTGTGCATATATTACACACACACAAAAAACCCTACACATATTAGGTATCCACACGACCGTAATAACCTGTAGAATTAATCTAACAAGTTATTAAGTAAGAAATGTGAATGGTGTAAAAAAAATGTAAAAAAACAACAACAAAAAATGTGAAAAAAATGGAAAAAAAATTCTGCAATTATTTATAAGTGTACTTAAACTATTCCTCCATAAATTACAACTCGTCTCGAATAAAACGAGGCCTCATGCAACTGCGTCATTGAAAAAATAAAAAAGTTACAACTGTTGAAACACAAGGAGGCAAAAACTAAAAAATGTTCTGGTCATTAACTACTTTTCAGGCGTTCGGCTTAAGGGGTTAAGCCATAGGATCCTAGGAAACTTGCCCATCGTGCCATACTATAATACAAGGTAGGGAAAGAGATAATGACAGACTACATTGCTTTTAAGACATTGCTTTTCTTCATCCCGTAGCCAAAAATTTTCCGCTTTTCTATTGTCATTGAATTTGGATATCAAAAGTGCACAAAAGTGACAACCGATCCGAAGCCATTAGGAGATTTTCTCAGCGCTTTCTGAATTGATTTCATTTTATTGACCAACTCGATGAAGTAATTTGTCTAAGGAATTAGAGGAAGTCCAGCCCGAGCCGAGGATTGCATTACTTCCAGATGGAGGAAGCAATAAGTAATTTTCTTTACTGCTGAAGCCTTCTTCTGGGCAATCACACCAGCCAAAATAACACCTTAAGATGTTCTCCTGAAACGTAAGACTACAATTACCACTTATGAGAAATCACATTACTGTCATTGAGGCAATAAAAGCCAAGATCATTTTGATGCCAACGAGGGAGAAATTTGTCAATAATGATATAGCATGCAGAATTTTGGGTTAAAGTGGTGCAAATTGTGCAAATTTTTTTCAAACCTCACCTGCAGAATGACAGACAGCTTACTTGAATATTAAACCCAGGGCCATCTTTTCCATTGGTCACACTAGGCAGTTGCCCGGGTGCTCGACAAGTATAAGGGCTCCGATTGGTGTATGTATGTCCCAGAAATACAAGAAACATACCCTGGATCCTTGGTTGGCTTTGCTTATTTAAAGGGGTTTTGCCACGATCTAATGTTGACGTGGGATCCTCCAAAATTGGTATTTAAACACTTTTCTAAATATATGTCATTAAAAAAAGTGAAGCTTGTGAGATCTACAGCCTGACTAAGATGACCTTAGTTTCCTGACTGTTTACATTAGGCAAGACCAGTAGCTGACAGGAGCTCATCTGGCCTCTCTTGTGTTGTTTGCACTTCTTATCTGATGGCAGGGAACATGAATGAGATTTGAAGGGACTGGGGAGAAAAGATCCTGTGTCTTTTGTATAGAGAATCCACTGGTTGTAATGTGATTATCTGAGTAAACATGCAGGCGCTCCCTGCTCAGCCCCCCCCCCCCTGCATCAGTTTGTGAACAAATGAAAGAACTGCTGCCTGCTCAGAGCTCATCTTCTCTCCTGTACACTATACAGTTATCCTGTGTGGATTAGCCAAACAATGTTTACTCAAGTACAGAGACTGAATATCAGGAGCGTGCATGGGAGGTGGAGCGATGACATCACAGAGGAGGTACTTGGTTTTTTTTAAACACAGAAACACAACGCCCCTTTTTTCAAGTCTCAAGAGGGGAGCATCAACCTGTTAGGTAATGAACTTACTTCTTGGCAAAACCCCTTTAACTGTTTGTGTGTTTTTAGGATGTACAAACAGTTAACAACTATGGTGGAGAAGGAAGCCGAAGGCTCCCTGCCCTGTCGAATAGTCTTGTAGGCTGCAGGTGTGCAGACATAAGTGGCGTGATAATATGAGTTTGCTTGGGCGGGGGCTCAAGGCACGGCCAAGTGTGATGTCATGTATGTGGGCAGGGCTCACTGTAGTGCTATGCCCAGGGGCCCATAATTCTGATAAGACGGCTTTGGTTAAACCGTTTCCTTATCTTTGCACTACATCAAGACTGACCCGAAATTTTGCACATCAAATATATGGAGACAACTCTTAGCCATGCCCCTTTGTCAGGCACTTTTCAAAACTGTTAGAGGGGTTCTCTCAATACAAGGATTATCTTTTAACATGTTGGGACAGATAATTCAAGACTTTTTCTAAATACTTTGTTGATTTTTCTTTGGTAATAAAGAAGATTTTATCTCCTCTTATATCACATAGGTTTCTGGTTACAACCATCTGTCTCCCCCACCTCTCCCTGCTCTCTCTTATTTCTTATTGCTCAAAAAACTACAAAGCCACACTTACAGCTCAATGGCTGGTGGATACACTGGATACCAGCAGCAGGCATCTCTGGCCCTTGTGCTGCATGGGACAAGATAACGGGTGCCGTTAATTAATGAGCAAATGCTCTAGGTACCAGTTCACACCAGTATGCAAAATGTCACAGTATAACACATGGGGAGACTGCAAAAAATGCAACAATACCGATGAAAATTGCATATAAATAAAGCGATACAAAGGGTAACGCCATTTATACAGTTACACCATGCTGGGTTTCAGCCTATATCACCCACAAAAAAAAATTGCATATAAATAAAGCTCCAAGCTGCCGTCAGTCATGCACTAAAGCCACGGTGAGTCACCTTCTGCAGAGTCTTGTCTCTAGTAACAGACTTTGGAAGCTTCTCATTTAGATAAGTAAACACCCTTTAGAACTCTATAGCCTGAGTGCTACACTTTATAAATGTACTGATGTTTGTGTATAGCTAGGAACAGCAGAGCTAATGTGTCAATCACTGCTATAGACCTGCCCACAGCCTGAACAGCTTGTGTGATTCTAAAGCTGGTTGTGAAACTGCATGGTGAAAAAACCCTTTTAAGCTAGATGTAAAAATTGTCTAAAACATAATAATCAAATTTTTCCCAACATTTTTACCTGAATTCTGGCACATTTTTTCTGAGAAAATCTATCCCCATTATAAAGGTACAGTTGTAATGTATGATACCTATGAAAGCACCAATCTTGAGGACATAGTTTATATTTACGACTTTCGTATGACTTTGTTTTGGTTGAGTTTGGATGGATGGTTATTCAGGGAAATGACAACAGAAAGTGCAGAAATGTGAGACATATAACCTGCCTATATACCTACTGGGGGACCTATATACCTGCAGTGGGACATATAACCTGCCTATATACCTACGGGGGCCTATATACCTGCAGTGGACATATAACTGCCTCTATACACTACTGGGGGACCTATTACATGCAGTTGGGGATTATCAACCTGCCTTATACCTACTGGGGGACCTACATACCTGCAGGGGGACATATAACCTTCCTATACACATAATGTGGGATCTATAACCTGCCTATATACCTGCTGGGGAACCTATATCCTACCTATATACCTACGGGGGGACCTATAGCCTGCCTATATACTAATTGGGGGACATATAACCTACCTATATACCGAATGGGAGACCTGTAACCTGCCTATATACTAATTGGGGGACATATAACCTACCTATATACCCAATGGGAGACCTATAACCTACCTATATACCTGCTGGGGGACCTATAACCTGGCTATATACCTACTGTTGGACCTATAACCTACCTACATACCCACTAGGATACCTATAACCTATAACCTACCTATATACACTTACTGTGGGACCTATAACCTACCTATGTACCTGCTGGCGGACCTATAACCTGGCTATATAATATGGGGTGAATATAACCTATTATATTACTAAATGGGGGACTTATAAACTTACTGAGGGACCTAGTACCTATAACGGGGACAATTAACTTACTGGGGGGACCTATTAACCTATATGGGGGACATAGACGTACTGAAGGAGCATATTAACCTATACTGGGGGACATATACTTACTGGGGGACCTTCATTACCTTTACTGGCGACATATAAACTTATGGGGGGACTTTACCTATACTGGGAGACATATAACTTACATGGGGGACCCTATTACCTATACTGGGGTCATATACTTACTGGGGGACCCTATTACTATATGGGGGACATATAACTTACTGGGGGACCACTACTTACCTATACTGGGGGGACATATAACTTTACTGGGGGACCTATACCTTATACTTGGGGAAGTATAACATAACTGGGTGGACCCTATTACTTTACTGGCGAATTTATAACTTTACTAGGGGGACCCTATTACCTATATGGGGAACATATAAACTTACTGCGTTGGTGAAGTCGCTAACAATCGTTAAGCGGTCGTTAAGCCCTCAAGTCGATTGATAAGAGCTTAGCAATCGACTCCGGGGTCTAATAGGTATTGGGTAGATCTGAGTTAATTATATTAGTCTGGCCCTCTAAAACCATTACAATTTTTCTTGTGGCCCCATGGGAAAATTAATTGCCCGCCCCTGCCATAGATTTTTTTTTTTTTTTTTTTTTTTGTTTTTTTTTTTTTTTTTTTTTTTCTTGTTTTTTCTTTTTTTTTTTTTTTTTTTTTTTTTTTTTTTTTTTTTTTTTTTTTTTTTTTTTTCATTTTTTTTTTTTTTTTGTTCTTTTGATTTTTTTTTTTATTAATTTATTTTTTTCTTTTTTTTTTTTTTTTTTTTTTTTTATTTTATATTTTTTTATTTTTTTTTTTTTTTTTTTTTTTTTTTTTTTTTTTTTTTTTTTTTTTTTTTTTTTTTTTTTTTTTTTTTTTTTTTTTTTTTTTTTTTTTTTTATTTTTTTTTTTTTTTTTTTTTTTTTTTTTAATTTTTTTTTTTTTTTTTTTTTTTTTTTTTTTTTTTTTTTTTTTTTTTTTTTTTTTTTTTTTTTTTTTTTTTTTTTTTTTTTTTTTTTTTTTATTTTTTTTTTTATTTTTTTTTTTTTTTTTTTTTTTTTTTTTTTTGTTTTTGTCTTTTTTTTTTTGGTTTTTTTTTTGTTTTTTTTTTTTTGTTTTTTTTGTTTTTTTTTTTGTATTTTTTTTTAATGCAGTTAATAATTGTCGCGGTGGCATCTAGGTGGTTGACCGAAGGTCTCCCTCCGTCCACCCTCAGCACCCTTGCAACATGATCCCTGGGTCCAGATGTGTTCCAAGACAGCCGAAGGTTAAAGAGGTTTTGCCACGATGTAATGTAGAACGTGAGTGAATTCCTCCAAAAAATGGGTATTTAATCACTTTTCTAAATATATGTGATTAAAAAAAGTGAAGCCTCTGAGAGAGCTACAGGCTGCCTTAGATTATAAGAGGGAGAAAACAAAACCTGTAGAGCTTGTGCACAATACAGTTATCCTCTATGGTTTAGCCAAACATGTTTGCTCAACTACAGAGAATAAGTATTCAGCTTGAGAGCCTGCAATGGGAGGTGGAGTGATGACATAACAGAGGAGCGTTCGAGGTTTTTTAAAACCTAGACGCACAACTCCATTTTTTCACAAATGCTCAAGAGGATAGTTCAGCCTGTTAGGTGAGGAAATCACTTCTTGGCAAAACCCCTTTATAGAATTCTGTATAAATAGCTGTTCCAATCTAAATAGGGTATATGATTTGGGTTATGTATATAAAACGGGTCTGATCTGAGTTGTTAAAAGCATCTGGTCTGGGATCTATATTAAGGGGTGGCTTTGTCTAGGATTTGTCTAAGGGGTATATTGCATTTTTTTAAGGGTTATAGTATATTTATTTTGGTAATCTATCTGGGATCTTTACTTCTATAGGGGATCTATTTTAGTTAGGACAGGCCTTCTCAAAACAGGTGAGCCCTCCTCCCCCCAGTTGCTGGTGAGGCACAGCAGGAGAGGCAGTTTTGACAGTCATTATGAATTGTATAGTTGCCTTTCTCAGGCTGCAGAAATTTGACTATACAAACAGTTTCCCTCGGATTTTAGTAAAGTTGGCAGAGACCTTAAGGAGCTTAAATGGAATAAAATTAAGAAATAGCCATTACTCATCATTTAATTCACTTGCGTCTTCAGCACCATCACCACTCTGACCATCTCCGCCAGTCCTGCAGCCATGATATCACTCATATCATTCACTTAACCACTGCAACCATTTACTAGTCTTATGGGTCTTGCACTGTACATACGGCATCACAGCTGGGACCAGTAATTGGCTACAGTGGTTTTGTCAATGGTATATGTGATGTTCTCACCCCCCCCCCCCCCCCCCCCCCCCCCCCCCCCCCCCCCCCCCCCCCCCCCCCCCCCCCCCCCCCCCCCCCCCCCACCCCCCCCCCCCTCTGTAGGATCAGTGGCGACCAGGGTGCGGTGACACTAAGGCCCTCATTCACACGGCTTATTCTGAGGACGGATTGGTAGCCGTACTGCGCGCCGTTATTTGCGCTGCAGTACGGCTCCAAATTCCGTCCTAGTAACTACGGTAATCTTCAGTTCTCATAGAGAACTATGGATTCCGTTGCTCCTTCCACATCGGCGGAATCCGACCGGGCGGGGAGGAAAAAAGTGACAAGCGCATTATTACCCAGCGCGTACGCGCCGTAAATAATGCATTGTTATGGGGCGGCGAGCAGCGCTCCTGGCCGCGCCTCCGCCCCGCCCCCGTCAAGCCCCTTATTTCTAAGCCTTAACTGCGGGCGAAATCCGTCCCGCATTACGGCTTTGAATAAGCCGCGTGAACATGGCCTAACATTTGCACAATGGTTATGTATTAATTTCCATAACATTTTTTGCCCTTAGACAACTTTCTTAAAAACCTTTTTAAAGCAAAAATAAGAAATGTTTGTAATGTATCTCATTAGAGAAAAAAAAATTCTTTATTCATTAATCAGGCTTCTTTTATCTCTCCTTACTGCATCCTTATCTGTTCACTCACTCATTAATCACTAAGGGGATCTGTCTTGCAGAAGAAATGGGAACAAGCTCCACTCAGAGCTCAGACTACAGCTGCCCTTAAAATCTATGGAGAAGGGAGGGGGAAGAAGTTAAAGTTAAAGCAGGAGACTATCATATACACACTTAGCATTATGGAGGGCATAAGACACTGGTAGACAATGTAGTTATAAGTTCAGGTGAAAATAAAAAAAACACTCACTTTACAGCCAGTAGCATTTCTGTGAGTTTCTCTGCCTCTCTCCCCCCCTCCCTTCTCAACAGACCTTTATGGGCAGCTTTAATCTGAGCCCTCAGTCAAGAACAAACCTCATTTCCTTTGCAGAATTGATTGTCTTAGCAGTGTCGGACTGGGGAGTCTGGGGCCCACAGGGTAATTGATCTTGGGGGCCCACCCTACCGTACATGAAAATATTACCAGCCTCTCAGACATAAAAGTGCCCATTTTACCACATAATACAGTGTGCAAAACAGAAGTGTATTGAGTAGTACGCAATACCAAGTGAGTTATATATCTGTCTGTCTCATACATTTGTCACATGATAGACACATGGCTAAGTAGCTCCATCCATATCCACCACCTCCACCAGCCCACATACATATCCCCCTCCACGTTTCCTTGGTCAGCACCTCACCACCTTCTAAATAATACACAGTAACAAAAGTATAAGTGTAATCCTATACAGTGGTAAATCTCCTATTTCTTCTGCATCATTCACACCGCATGTATGACTTGATCCAGCCACACTCATCCTCTGCAGAAATTAACACAAATAGCTTAGATTCTCAATTTTCAGCATCTTTTACCTATTCCCACCTCTGTACAAACTACCCAGGGATGGGAAGGAGGGGTTTCAAGCATAGATCTTAGAGGCATAATCTCTAAGGGGTTGGAGGGTGGGGAGAGGACTAACCCCTACAGATTATGCTACAGCTATGGGCTGCTCCCCTCCACAATTATATTATCAGGTAGGTAAGCAAGACTCTAGGTAGGTAGGCAAATGAGCAAGGCACCAGGCAGATAGATACACCCTATTTAGGTAGGTAGACCCCCGCTGGATAAGTTGGTAGGCAGGCCCCAGGCAGGTTGGTGGGTAGGCAGAAGTAAGGTAGGCCCCGGGTGGGTAGGTAAATAGACCCCAGGTAGATAAGTAGGCCCCAGTTAGGTTGGCGGGCCCCAGGTAGGCAAGCTGTAGGTAGGTGTTGGTGAGTCTCAGTTACGTAGGTGGAGGAGTCGGGCAACCCTTTATGATTGTAGGCAGGTAGTTCAGGCCCCCTTTAGATAGTAGGCAGGAAGTCAGGGCCCCCTTTAGATAGTAGGCAGGTAAACAGGGCCCCCTTTATATAGTAAGCATGTAGTCAGGGCCCCCTTTAGATAGTAGGCAGGTAACCAGGGCCCCCTTTTGTTAGTAGGCAGGTAGACAGGGCCCCCTTTAGTATTTAGGCAGGTAGTTAGGACCCCCGTTAGTATTTAGGCAGGTAGTTAGGACCCCCATTAGTATTTAGGCAGGTAGTTAGGACCCCCATTAGTATTTAGGCAGGTAGTTAGGACCCCCCTTTATTTATTTAGCTCGGTGGTCAGAGCCCTTTATTATTTAGGCAGGTGTCAGGCCCCCTTTAGTATTTAGGCAGGTGGTCAGGGCCCCTGTAGAATTAATGCCAGGTGGTTAGGGGTCCCTTTAGTATTAGCCAGGGATTGGAATCCCCTTTTAGTATTTAGCTGGCTAGTCGGCCCCCTTTAGTATTTACCCGGGTAGTCGGGGCCCCCCTTAGTTTAAAAGGGGGGGTTAGGCTCCCTTTGTATTTGCCAGGGTGTTGGCCCCTTTAGTATTTAGCCAGGTAGGGTCAGGGCCCCTTAGTATTTGGGAGTTAAAAGGCCCCTTTAATTTAGGCAGTTTTAGGGCCCCCTTTAGATTTGAAGGTAGTCAGGCCCCTTTTTATTTAGGCAGGTATTTGGGGGCCCCTTTTAATATTTAGGCAGATGTTGGGCCCCCCTTTTATTTAGGCAGGTAGTCAGGCCCCCTTTATATTTAGGCAGGTATTTAGGCCCCCTTTTTTTAGGAAAGGGGGTGGTGGGCCCCCTTTATTATTTTGCAGGTGTCAGGGCCCCCTTATATTTAGGCAGGTAGTCAGGGCCCTTTTTTAGTATTTTGGCAAGTGGTCAGGGCCCCCCCCCCCTTTATATTTGGGCGGGTATACCCCAATTATATTTTTCCAAAAGGGGTACCCCTTTAGTTTTTAAAAACTATAATATGCCTATTAAAAAATTTATAATACTATAATTCGCCCTATTACAAGAATATAACTCTAAATACTGCCCCTATTACAAGAATATAATTTTTTTTTAAAAAAAAAAATTTTTAAAATGCCCCTATGACAAGAATATAATCTTTTAATCTCCCCCATGTAAAAAGAATAAAAATACTATAAATTGCCTCCAGTCAAGAATAAAACTACTTAATACTCCCCCCTATGTACAAGAAATAACTACTATAATACTCCCCCTATGTAAAAGGGAATAAACTACATAATACCGTCCCCTAGAAAGAAATAACTCTATAAACGCCCCTATGTACAAAAATTTAAATATTAAAATATGCCCTCTTGACAAAAATATAACTCTATAATATGCTTCTTGCAAAAATATAACACTATAATACTGTCCCTTGTGCAAGAAATAACTAGAAAATATGCCCCTTTTTAAGGAAGATAACTTATAATATCCCCCTATGTACAAGTTTTAACTACTATAATACTGCCCCCTATTAATAAATTAATACTTTTTTATCCCCTTTAATGTACAAAATTTTAACTTTTTGATAGTCCTATGTACAAAAATTTTTCACTTAATACTGCCTCTATGTAAAAGAATAAAACTACTATAATATCCCCTTTTTACATGTTTAAACTCTATAATACTGCCCCCTATTACAAAAATTTTAAACGATAATTGCCCTTGTAAAAGAATAAAATACTTTAATTTCCCCCTTGTAAGGGAAGATAACATTTAATACTCCCCCCTATGTACAAAAATTTTTAACTAAATAATATTACTCTATTAAAGAATATAACATATAATACTGTCCCTAGTACAGGAATAAACTACTATAATATGCTTCCATGTACAAGAATATAACTATATAATATGCTATATGTAAAAAATAAAACTACTATAATCGCCCTTGTACATAATTAACTCTATAATACTGTCCCCTATTACAAAAATATAACTACAAAATACTGCCTTGTACAGGAAAAATGTAAAAATCTCCCCCCATTAAAAGAATTAAAATAATACGGCCCTAGTACAGTTTATAACTACTATAAAATGCCCTATGTACAAGTTTTAAACTACTAAAAACCC
This sequence comes from Phyllomedusa bahiana, assembly GCA_025379985.1. NCBI lineage: Eukaryota > Metazoa > Chordata > Amphibia > Anura > Hylidae > Phyllomedusa > Phyllomedusa bahiana. The sequence continues at coordinate 103,977 of JAODAL010008356.1, read as the reverse complement.
CCCTCTAGTACAAGAATTAAAACTAAAATTTTTGCCCCTTTGTACAAGAAATAACTATATAATACTGCCCCCTATGACAAAAATTTAACTACTCTAATACTGCTCTATGTAACAATAAATAAATTACTTATATGCTCCTATGTACAAGAATATAACTACAAAACGCCCCTATGTAAAAGAATAAAATTATAATATGCCCCTATGTACAAGAATATAATACTATAATCGCCTCCTATGTACAAGAATTTAATACTCTAATATGCCCTTGTACAATAAATAATTACTCTAATACTCTCCATGTAAAAGAATAAAACTCAAAATACTCCCCTATTACAAGAATATAACTATATAATATGCTCCTATGTACAAGAATATAACTCTAAAATTTACTGCCCCTATGTACAAGAATATAACTACTATAATAGGCCTTTTATTAAAGAATATAATATATAATACTCCCCCCTATGAAAAGAATTAACTACTAAATATTCTCCTATGCAAGAATATAATCTTAATATCCCCCTATGCAAGAATAAAATATTTAAAAAACTGCTCTCTAGTCAAAAATAATATATTTTTCTGCTCCCTTGTACAAGAAATAACTACTATAATACTACCCCCTATATACAAGAATAAGGCCCTGAGTCTGTAGGGGAGTTCCTGGAATTTCTGTATATGATGATCATTAGTTATAAGTGCAGCATATTTCATCATTTTCGGCTGCTGATTGTGGGATGTGAGCACGGTTTACCTCAGGTAACATCTTCTGTAGCTGCAGATTCTGGATGGCACAATAATATTATTTTTAGAGGAGATTACATTGCCTGAATATCCTCGGTGACAAACAGAGAGGGAAATTGCTTCCTTCCATATCCCAGATTTGTTATGAATTATGTCATTATAATATCCGTCCTTTGCTTAAAATGGACTTTTTTTATTTTTATTCTTCTTTCTCTGTGTTTTTTTTTTTAGCTGCAATTACAGACTGATTTTATTATCCATATTCTGCAGCATTTGCCAAACGCCATCAGCTCGCTCTCCGGACGGGTTTTTTCAGGGTATTACCACTGCACACAGTAGGATAAAGAATTATTGATCTGGTTTCCATTCTGTGTGCTGGTGGGATTCAGGCAGAGCTGCTCACATACATATAACACATTCTAAATGGAAAAGAGTAAAAAAATGTGTGGATCTAATGGATGAGTCGGCATGGGGGCAGCCTGATACTCCTAAATACTGGCCGGTCCCTTATAATGACAGCTAAGGTGCCTTCATTATAAGTGCCAGCAGAGCAACCCCCATAAACAGTGCCTGCAGAGCAACCCCCATAAACAGTGTGAGCAAGCGGCTCCCTGCCCCCATAAACTGTGCTAGCAGAGTGCTCAGGAGCTTCACTAACAGCTCCCTCTCTAAACCCATCTTATCTGAGTATTTCCCCATAAATAGTGCTAGCAGAGTGCTCCCATAATCAATTGGGCTAGCAAAGTGCTGTCTCACGTAAAAATCCAAGGTCAGTATTGTGTAACCCCCAAAAAAGTTCTAGAAGAATTCTGACCATAAACAGTGCAAGCGGAATGCCCCTCCATAAACAGTGCTGGAAGAGTGGCCCCCTAAACAGTGTGGGAAAAGGGGGCCCCCTAAACATGATAGCGAAAGCCCTTTCCCTAAAAAAGTGAAGCAGACTACCCCCCCATAAACAGTCCTGGGAGAGTGCCCCCCATAAACAGTGATAGCAGAAAGCCTCTCCATAAACAGTGCTGGAAGAGTGACCCCCATAAACAGTGATAGCAGAAAGCCCCTCCATAAACAGTGATAGCAGAAAGCCTCTCCATAAACAGTGCTGGAAAAGTGCCCCCCATAAACAGTGATAGCAGAAAGCCTCTCCATAAACAGTTCTGGAAGAGTGACCCCCATAAACAGTGCTGGAAGACTGGCCCTCAATAACAGTGATAGCAGAATACCCCTCCATAAACGGTCCTGGGAGAGTGCCCCCCCATAAACAGTGATAGCAGAAAGCCTCTCCATAAACAGTGCTGGAAAAGTGCCCCCCATAAACAGTGCTGGAAGAGTGCCCCCATAAACAGTGCTGGAAGAGTGCCCCCCATAAACAGTGATAGCAGAAAGCCTCTCCATAAACTGTGCTGTAAGAGTGCCCCCCATAAACTGTGCTGGAAGAGTGCCCCCATAAACTGTGCTGGAAGAGTGCCCCCCATAAACAGTGCTGGAAGAGTGCCCCCCATAAACAGTGCTGGAAAAGTGCCCCCCATAAACAGTGCTGGAAGAGTGCCCCCCATAAACAGTGATAGCAGAAAGCCCCTCCATAAACAGTGATAGCAGAAAGCCCCTCCATAAACAGTGATAGCAGAAAGCCCCTCCATAAACAGTGCTGGAAGAGTGCCCCCCATAAACAGTCTTATCAGAGTACTCCCCATAAATAATGCTGACACAGTATCCCTCATAGGCAGCGCCAACAGAGAGCGACTCGTATGAGAATTGGCGCTGACGCGCCAGTTCTGCATCGCTTTACGGCGGTGTAGAATGTGACAGTATATATGAACCTGTCGTTCTGCGGTACATTTGGCAGATTGTAGACGGAGCGTAGGGTAATGTCAGTGCAAAACCTAAATGTGCTGCATTGTAAGTGCAAGAAAAGACTCCACAGCATTCCTGACAGCTCCGGCCATGTTAACTAATGTTAGTTATCACACAGCAGGCTAGAAATAAATGAAAAGCTGTTAGTTTCTATTCACTGACATGCTATTCTATCAGCTTCTCTTTTATTTCTAGCCGGCTGTCATGTGTCTGTAATCACTGATAACACTACGCTAACTCTGTAAATACACGATTGAGAACGCGATTTATGGGAGATGCTGCATTGGTTTAATTAATTTATATTATTTAATGTAATATTAATTTGATATGAGATCATTTTAGATTTTAAAGATATATAATTTTTATATTCATTTAATATTATTTAATTTTATACAGTTTGATAATTATCATAAATTAGTTTTTATTACTTTTGTGGTATTAGGTGAGAAACAACTGATACTTTTGGTCCTATTGGCAAATCTATTTCATCTACGACAACTTTGGCCCCACATCAGTTTTAACTTGGTCTGGCTTGTACCAATAGTTTTTACATAATTTGTGAGACCAAAAAAACACAAGACGTCCATCCAGTTCAGTCTACTGTGCTACAGTGTTGATCCAGAGGAAGGCAAAAACCTCATGAGGTAGAAGCCAATTGTCCTCAATTTAGGGAAAAAATTCCTTCCCGACTCCAATCAGAGTACACCCATGATCAGTGACCCTTCTCCAGAATCCTGGTCACTATAACTTGTTATATTATTACATCTAGAAATGTATCCAGACCCTTCTCCAGAATCCTGGTCACTATAACTTGTTATATTATTACATCTAGAAATGTATCCAGACCCTTCTCCAGAATCCTGGTCACTATAACCTGTTATATTATTACATCTAGAAATGTATCCAGACCCTTCTCCAAAATCCTGGTCACTATAACCTGTTATATTATTACATCTAGAAATGTATCCAGACCCTTCTTCAGAATCCTAGTCACTATAACCTGTTATATTATTACAGTATAGAAATGTATCCAGACGCTTCTCCAGAATCCTGCTCACTATAACTTTTTATATAACATCTAGAAATGTATCCAGACCCTTCTCCAGAATCCTGGTCACTATAACTTCTTATATTATTACATCTAGAAATGTAGCCAGACCCTTCTCCAGAATCCTGGTCACTATAATTTGTTCTATTATTACATCTAGAAATGTATCCAGACCTTTCTCCAGATTCTGGTCACTATAACTTGTTTAACTTGTTATATTATTACATTCGAGGAATGTAACTCTAGGAATTTTTAAACTTTGTTAGTGAATTCACCAGGACAAGTTCCTCTGGCAGAGAGTTCCACAGTCTCACCGCTCTTACAGTAAAGAATCCTTTTCTATGTTTATGTAGAAACCTACTTTCCTCTAGATGTAGAAGATGCCTCCTTGTTCTAGATACAATCCTGGGTATAAATAGATCTTGAAAGAGATCTCTATATTGACCCTTAATATATTTAAACATAGGCTGCTGCCTGACACTGGCTGCTACAATTAAGTTTACTGTCCACTAGGATTCCCAAGTCCTACTCCGGTCAATTTTACCCAGTGTTTTTCCATTTAACATGTAATCATGTAATGGATTTTTCCTCCCCATGTGCATAACCTTGCATTTATCTGTGTTAAACCTCATCTGCCACGTCTCTGCCCAGGCCTCCAACTTATCCAGATCCCCCTGTAATAACACATTATCATCTTTTGTGTTGATTACTTTAGAGAGCTTAGTATCATCTGCAAAGATCGATATTCTACTGTGCAATCCATGAATATATTAAAGAGAATAGGGCCCAATACTGATCCTTGTGGTCCCCACTAGTAAGAGGAATCCAGTCTGAGTATGAACCATTAATCACCACCCTTTGTTGTCTATACACATCATAGCACATCAAGTGCTTTCCCTTTGCAATGCAATAGGCTTTGTTCCTCCATATATGCCGGTCAATAATGTCAGGTGCAGACACATGCTACTTTCAACCATCTATTAGGTGACTGAGGAGCCATATGCTGGGATGATCACTACTACAGGAAGCATCCTTATTATCTGCAATATAGCACCTGATTGTTCAGCTCTAGGACCCTATTACAGTAGATAACAGTGCTATTATACCTCTGTTGCCCTGTAGTATGAGGGCAAGGGTCCTCATGTCAAGTTGATGATTTAAGGAAAAAACATCGAAATCTGTTTGATCATTACATTCTTATTAAGCTCATCAGATAGTTTGTTTAAACTGCTTTTACTGCTATACATCCTTATCGAAGTATCAGATATCTTTCACACAGCTTTACTTGGAACGGATGCACTGTCTGCTTCAGCAAGAAGTTATATCAAGAAACCAAAGAAATTCCTCTCTCGGACGATATAGAGACAAGTTCAGGAATGTTCGTTATCAGATAAATGCCTAGCAACATTGCGCAGATGCAAATTAGGAGATGTTATGAGGTCTTACTTTTAGTCTGCCATCTCAACAGCCAATGAACCAATCATGTAGTGATAGAATGATCATGTGATTCTTAATACGTAGAAGATATCAAACTGTTACTTCCTGTTAATAAATCAGATTTATGCCCCAGACGGAACGTGTGGGTTGTATCTCTCGAGCTCCAGCTGTCGACAGCTGTAATAATAATATAATTCGGAGGAGACATCTAATTGGACAAAGGAGTAGAGAAAAGATACTTCTACCCCTAATTTATCATTTTGACACTCACAATTACACCTTTCATATTTACCCTGGATATATACTCATGTGTACTCTGTCTCTGATGCATACCCTATTATAAAATTGTGTGTCCCCTACTTATTGGGTCCCCTGATGATATCTTTGTAGGGGCTGAAATATGGTCTTATTGGGACCAGTCTATTAATCTTCCTAGGGTGTAACAGGTTCAGATTTTGTAGGGAAATGTTCTAATCGGAGGTCGTCCTTTTTGGGACGGATTCTCTGAGTTTAGGCTATAGGCTTTTTGCAGGGTTTGGTGCTGAAGGGTGTTATAGGGTCAGCTGCTCCCTCTTATTGGTCCTCCTGCTATGCCTTATCAGTTGTCTCCCTGTTTGAGTTGTTTCTCCTGCCACTTGGTCCCTTCTCTGCTCTATGTAGGGGGAAGGAGCTGAGTGAGAGCAGTGTAATGACAGCTCCTGGCTTCTTCCTCTTCTCATCTATACACTGCGTGCTGTTACTTGCGGGCCAAGTTTAATTACACTGCAGGCCAGATTTGGCCTGCGCCCTAAATTTTGACACCACTGATCTAGAAGATCAAGGGTTTGTATTTATTTTGGAGATCTTGATATCTGTATGCAGGGCTGGGACAAGGTATTCTGGTGCCCTAGGCAAATAAGGCATATATAGCACCTGCCAATAGAAAATCCAGCTCATTACATGCCTCCTTGCACCTGCCTTGGACGAAGTTGCCCTCTAGCCTGTCGCCTACCTTTGCCTACCTGTTGTCCCGGCCCTGTCTGTATGTATTTAGGTTCTCCAATTTAGGGGGTCTGTATTTATTGGGGTGTCCGTTGTGGGGTCAGTTTTTTAGGTGGTTGGTTTTGGGTATATGATCAGGTGGGAAGAAATTGGTCATGTGCATTCTTTGTTATTTAAATGCCACAGGTTGGGGAGTTGTTCTTTATACATTATCGGAAATAGAGCAAAAAGGTCAAGAGTTGACAAGTATGCCTTAGCAACCAATCATGGTGCTACTTTCCCTTTTCCAGGACTTTTTAAAGATTAAGATTGCTCGACTGCTTATGAGATCAAGGCCAGTTCTTCAATTACATCCAAAGAATAGAAATGTAGAGTCTAGCTCACCCGTACTTGGCTTTTGTCATTCCAAAGTTCGGTCTCTACCGTTGGTCACTTTGCGCTCGGACCTTGCCGTCGGCTCACGGTATAGACCCATCCAAAAATTGCATATTGATCCAGAGTAGTGGCTTAGAAACAAGGTATTTTATTGAAATATTTCCATTTACAGCAGCATAAACAGCTTTTTGAGTTTGACACCACTGATCTAGAAGATCATGGGTTTGTATTTGTTTTGGAGATCTTGGTATCTGTATGCAGTACTGGGCCCAAGGTATTTTAAGCAACTACGCTGGATCAATATGCAATTTTTGGATGATTCAATTACATCATTTTGCTAAATCAGGTCAAATTGAGCCGTTAAATGGGTTTTGCCACGATCTCACTTCATATCACCTACATCCAGCTCTGTGTGCTCAGAAAGGGGCGTGTGTGATTTGTTTGAATTGAATATCATGTGACCCGGCAGGATGACATCACCAGGCCTTTCCTCTCTCTAGTCAAAGAAAGGTCTGTTCATGTATAGAATTGTAAGTAGCTACACTGTAGCTCAGAGGAAACATTTTTGCTTTACAGCACAAGGGTCCTTGGTTCAAATCCCTGCAGGAACCAAACCTGTGGATTTTTTTTTTCTCTTTATCAATGCACAGACCTCACTGAGGTTTCTTTTTCTAATTTATCTGCACTGTTTGACTTATTACTAACTAGTCCAAAGGACAAGAGTAGAATAACAGCACCCGGGGTTTGAACACTCAGAAGCTGCCTGAGTGGAGAGGTGATGTCTGAGCATTTGCGACCAGGACTGAGGAGCTCTCAGCCCTAGTCGTATACCCTGGAGATGAGCTGTAAACAATGGATCACTAAAGGAGCAGCTAAAACAAAAACAGTGCAGAATATTTAATAATGATGAATGGTGAAAATGTTTATTATTTCATTTTCAAACTTCCCACGTCAATTTTACTTCGTGGCAAAACCACTTTAATGGATTTATTCTATTTACATGTGGACACAAACATTCATTGGCTTATGGTCCAGTGATCAGCAAAGCATTTGTTCTTTAACCCAAAGGTAGAACCCAAATTTCATCTGGTTCCTGGTGTGTCAGGGCACCTACAACCCATCTACACATAAGAAGACTCTGGTATTAGAAATGGCATATAGTAGGTGGGGACCAGTTACAGATTTTGCATTGAGGTCTACAATCTGCACGTTACGCCTCTGCTGCCCCCTACCAGATGGCGTCCACTTCCACCATCCATCCTTCCATTCGCTTGCTCTTATGTTTGTATATTGGCCCATCTGGTACCATTTAGTGATTTCTCTTTCCATAACTATTCCAAAAAGTAAAAGGCCCTCACTGATTTTTTTTTTTTTAATTTGTGATGAACTTAATTAAAAGCTTTACTGGGGGGAGTAATTACTGAGGAAGAAATTGCTTCAGCTGTACATCGGGGACTTCAGAGCTGAACGGAGAGAGAACATTTCTTTTGGCTCGTCATAAATGTCCATCATTAATTAGGCACAATCACAACAGACACGTGCGCCCTAGCGAGGGGGCACGGAGATCGTTGTATGGGGCAACTGTAAAAAATTGCACGTAACGATGGCACATGGCAATTAACCCCATCATGACCAGACCGTTTTTTGGGCTTCAGGACTGCAGAGAAGGTTTTCCTTTTTGTCATTTTGGTGTCTCAGAACTAAAAATGTTTTTGTTATATTTTTGGGAAATATGAAGGTCTTTGGCGCCATGTCAGAAAAGAGGTGCCTCCTCGCCAGTTTTAAGGTGCATTAAACTTTGTTAGTGAATTCACCATGACAAGTTCCTCTGGCAGAGAATTCCCTAGTATCACTGCACTTACAGTAAAGAATCCTTTTCTATATTTATGTAGAAACCTTCTTTCCTCTAGACGTAGAGGATGCCCCCTTGTTCTAGATACAGTCCTGGGTATAAATAGATTTTGGGAGAGATCTCTATATTGACCTTTAATATATTTAAACATATTTATTATGTCCCCTGAAGCCGTCTTTTCTGTAAACTAAATAACCCTAACCTTGCTAATCTTTCTGGGTATCGCAGTCCACCCAGTCCTTTTATTATTTTTGTTGCCAACTTTGTACCTGTTTAAGCTCTACAATGTCTTTCCTGTGCACTGGTGCCCAAAACTGTCCGCAATATTCCATATGTGGTCTGACCAGTGACTTGTATAATGGGAGAATAATGTTCTCATTGTGTGCATTTATGCACCATAATCCTATTTGCCTTGGCAGCTGCTGTCTGACACTGGCTGCTACAATTAAGTTTACTGTCCACCAGGATTCCCAAGTCCTTCTCCATTCACTTTTACCCAGCGTTTTTCCATTTAACATGTAATCATGGAATGGATTTTTCCTCCCCATGTGCATAGTGCATAAGTAAATGAGTGTATAGTGCGCCTGAATGAATGAATGAATCTGTCAAAAATCTGGCATCGGGTCTACCTTGCATTTTATAATTGATGCGCCTAATCTAGGCGCATAGCAAAATGTAGCCGCATAGCAGATCATTGCTGCATATTTGATGCGCCTACTTTAGGCGCCATCTAATGTGTCATGCCTGGCATAAATAAAAATAATTATATTCCCTTTGGTTCCATAGTGGTCCCCCAAAAAACAAATAACACCTAGTACTTACCTTCTGCTCCTCCTCCCACATTGCTATTGCTTTTAAGCCTCCAGTGTTCTGCTCCTCTTGACTTTCAGGTTCTCGTCCTGACACACTGGGGGGACTCATGCCTTGTTGTAAGTGAATAGAGCGCGAGCCTCTCCTTTGTGTTGGTATAAAAACCCAGAAGTCGAAAGGAGCGGATTGTGGCGAGCTCGGAGCTGGGCACATCTAGGTAAGTATTATTTTTTGTTTTTGGACCACACTGTGTCTTTTTCCAATCTTGTCTACTATGTTACTATACTATTAACTTTTGTTTTGCTAATTTTTTCATTGATTTATTACATGCAGTATAGCAGTATACTTATGTAGGCAAGGGCATGGTGCCTGTGCACAGAAACTTAAACAAAAATTGATCAGCACATCTTAGAAAATGATGTAGGGGGAGGACTTGCCACACATAACGGTGGGGGAGATCCTGGAGGCCACGTTCAGAGCATCCAAGACCATTGCCAGTGTCTCCTACTGGGAAATGGCTCTTAAAATATTACACCGGGGATATTTATCCCCCAGCCGTAACTCTCTCCTGGGGGGTTGTATATCGCCGTCGTGTTCTAGGTGCGGGGAGAGCACTGCAAACTTACATCACTGCTTTTGGGCTTGTCCAATTAGCCGGGTGTTTTGGCACCGTATTCAGCAATTCCTAACCACACATACAGCCTTCGTAGCACCTATAACCCCTGAATGGGCCCTCTTTGGCATACTGCGAGACACAGACCGACAAATTCCACGACACACTAAACAATTAATCTTCTGCATCTCGGCGGCAGCACGGAAAACTATACTCCAGACCTGGGTGGGCCCCAGGACCCCCTCACTACGCATCTTTTTGGAAAAAAACTCACATACTTACTATGCATGGATTGGGTGGAGGCCTCCCTCCAAAAAGAGAGCAGGGTGGAGAACTTCTTCCTAATATGGCAACCCATCATCGATATACTCCCAAACCACATACAATCACGTATTAACTCATGCTTCTGTGCCACAACCTGGTACCTGGGACAGATGTCCAGAGGTGTACCCACACATTGCTCTTAAAACTCTACACCCCGACTTCACAAGGTGCAGCCTAAGCTTTAATACAAAGGTGGAGGTGGTTCCACGTGTCTCTGGTTCTTTATCCCTCTCTTTACCCCCATACCCCATTTTCCCTGCTCAGCAACTGTTGTTAGTCAAAAACGACTTGAGAAATGCATGATGGTACTTAGCATCATTAAAACACCATCCCGCCTGCCATCACACCTGCCACACACCTGCCATCACAATCTCAATACTTCTGTCCGGACCTTGATTGAATCCCATCAAGCTATATACCTAATCTTGGAGATCTGAATAGACCTTTACACTCCAATGAAGAACATGGGTAAAAACTGCACCAATCTTTGAGTCCCCAGCTAAAAGATCTGGTCTTCAAACTCCTACTCGGATCCTCCAGCACCCCAAGTGTCGGACTTGAATCTTTAGGCAGGATAGATGGATTATACTGGGGACATCAGGACCACCATCTGGAAACACCATCCAAAAGACCCATCTTCAACATCAACACCGCCATCATGACTTCAATGCTTATGTCAGAGTGGTAACTGATCTATGCTTTCTCAGAACTCTTAATCAACACTCTTTTGTATCCTATATGTGTCCCTGTCCCCCTCCCCCCCCCTTTTTTTTTCTCTTCCTCCCCTTCTTCCCCACCCCTTTCCCACAACCCCTTGTTGTAAATGATAGTTTAAAATTGAAAACTTTAATAAAAACAGTTTGGAAAAAAAAGAAAATGATGTAGGTACACACTGATGTGGCCGCAAACAATACACACACAGAAACGCATCAGCAGTACAATACAAATGCCAAGAGACATTTCTGCTACTTTTTGGATATATGACAATTTGGGGTTCTTAGCACACATTTTTTATAAAAACTGTGAGGGCCCATCCACCAATGACATGGTGACCTCAGTTCAGATGAGGGACCTACACTATAACATTCTCACCTCACTTGCTGCCTTATCAGGTCTCCATACTTTAGAAACATATGTCACCATCTGTGCATGCCTTAACAGGCCTTTACAAAAGACAACCCTGGGTTCCTTTTTTTGGTTCCATACTGTCTTCATAGGTCCCACTTTTAGGTAGCGTTGGACTCGGGTGCTTAAGGCCCACCACTGGAGTTGATTCTTGGAGCCCACCAGTGGAGTTGATTCTTGGGGCCACCAGTGGAGTTGATTCTTGGAGCCACCAGTGGAGTTGATTCTTGGAGCCACCAGTGGAGTTGATTCTTGGGATCCACCAGAGGAGTTGAGTCTTGAGGCCCACCAGTGGAGTTGGTTCTTGGGGCTCACCAGTGAAGTTGAATCTTGGAGCCCACCAGTGGAGTTGATTCTTGGGGCCACCAGTGGAGTTGATTCTTGGGGCCACCAGTGGAGTTGATTCTTGGGATCCACCAGTGGAGTTGGTTCTTGGGGCTCACCAGTGAAGTTGAATCTTGGAGCTCACCAGTGGAGTTGATTCTTGGAGCCCACCAGTGGAGTTGATTCTTGGAGCAAACCAGTGGAGGTGATTCTTGGGTCACACCAGTGAAGTTGATTCATAGGTCCCACCACTGGAGTTGATTCTCAGAGCTCACCAGTGGAGTTGCATCTTGGGGCCCACCAGTGGAGTTGATTTTTGATGTCCACCAGTGGAGTTGGTTCTTGGGGCCCATCAGTGGAGTTGATTCTTGGGGACACCAGTAGAGTTGGTTCTTGGGGCCCACCAGTAGAGTTGATTATTGGGGCCTATTCTAGAGCTACTGTGCATGACTGCACATGACTCTTCCACTCTGCCTTTCTCCCTAAAAAGCAGAACAAGACGTGCCAAGCTCAAGGGCCCACCCTGGGTTTCCCATACTCCCCTGTGGTGCAGTCCAAGCCTACCCTTATGTCACCCCCAGAAATGTCTTTGTGAAAGTCTGACTTGTTTAGAAAAAAACCTTTCCGGATAACCTTTTAGGAATTCAGAGTTAACAGAGGGGGATCCCCTATTACCCAAAGGGTAAAGTGAATACAAAAAGGGTCTACCTCTCTCTCTTTGGGGGACTCAGCAGCTTTGTATGTTACATCAACAGCCCATTTATTCCAATGGGAACAGTGTAATTCCACATTTCTCCTGGTGCAGAGAATCTGAACACCGGTTGCTGGGTTCCCCCACAGACCAGAGCCGATCGATGTAGATTTAAGGGCAGGGACAAGCCATTTTGCTGCCCATGGCACATGAGGCAAACCCCCGCTGCGTGTAGTTGAAAAATACAATCGTAATCGTGTGCAGTGGAGACATAGTTTTAGGGTATGTACACACGACGTGTTAGGTCCGTGTGAACATACGCTTTTGTGCTGCGTGTCTGGGTCAGTCTGAACGGACCCAGAAACGCATCTAACAATGAGCAGTGTGTTTAACACTACTGGCAATGGGAAACACGCAGCGGAGTTCACATGAGTGATCGCTGATGCTTGTTTGCATCGCATCTGTCCGATCCGTCTTTTGGATCCATTCCAAGAAGTGACATGTCATTTCTTGGAGCGGATCCGCCGGCGTGAATAGCAGCGCACCACTATGTTTATGCGCGCAGCTGCCCCCCACGTGACAGGCAGAGGTGGCGCCCTAGGCGATCGCCCACCTCTGCCTACCCATCGTACCGGCCCCGGAAACACCCTGTGATCAGCTTATTGTTTACAAGCCCTCCTAACAAAGTAGTAAGAGAGCTCTTTGAATGTGACAACTGGGTGTGTTTTAACTTAGCTGGAACAAATGAACCGATTTGCTTGAATGGAACCGTTGTTTTGTGATTAGTAAATGACCCCCTTTGTGGGGATAATGAATATTCATGGGGCATGTGCAGATCATTATTTCCTGTGCAGCAGAGTGCTGGTCACCGGCACGACATTATGCAGCAGTGTGAAATCTGTTAGTCTTGTTTTAGGATTGTCTGCCAGGAGAATGTATGATCAGCATATTAAAATGGAGAGAGAGGGGCAAGGGCTTATCCCTTAAGCTTTTCACTTCTTTTCAAGTAAGCCACTGTCAATTTGAGGAATCTCCTCAGCTTTGCATTGTTCGTAGCCCTGTTTTCAGAGTTCTAACCGGCTGCGCCCGACTTCTCAATAATTCTTTTGCTACTCCAATGTATCGAAGATGAAAAATAAAGCAACTTTGCATATAGTCTTCATTAAAAGCGGCTTACTGTTATGTGTCTACAATTCCCATGCAGACTCATGCATCTGGCAATCAAGAAGCCTTGTGCAGTTTGATCCTCCAGCCTATACCCCCTTCCATCTGTCCCCAACTTTCTGCTATAATAGCAAATGCATGCTAGGAAGAGGTAGGGGACAAATGGAAGGAAGTATAACTGCAGGATCAGACCACACAGGGTGACATGTAAGAATAGAGGCGCCCCCACACCAGTTTTAAGGTGCATTAAAGGGGTTGTCTCACTACATTGATTTGTCCTGTTTTCTTGGCTTCATTTTTAATTCAGGGGCGTGTTTACTGGCGTCCACTAGGCTGCAGCCAGGTCTGTTGCTATAGCAACCAGTGCTGGCAGCCTATCAGGAGAGATTGAACAGGTCTGTGGCTATGGAAACCAGTGCTGGCAGCCTATCAGGAGAGATTGAATAGGTCTGCAGCTATAGCAACCAGTGCTGGCAGCCTATCAGGAAAGATCAAACAGGTCTGTAGCTATATCAACCAGTGCTGGCAGCCTATCAGTATAGATCAAACAGGTCTGTAGCTATAGCGACCAGTGCTGGCAACCTATCAGGATAGATCAAACAGGTCTGTAGCTATACCGACCAGTGCTGGCAGCCTATCAGGAGAGATTGAATAGGTCTGCAGCTATAGCAACCAGTGCTGGCAGCCTATCAGGAAAGATCAAACAGGTCTGTAGCTATAGCAACCAGTGCTGGCAGAGTATCAGGATAGATCAAACAGGTCTGTAGCTATAGCGACCAGTGCTGGCAGCCTATCAGGATAGATCAAACAGGTCTGTAGCTATAGCGACCAGTGCTGGCAGCCTATCAGGAGAGATTGAATAGGTCGGCAGCTATAGCAACCAGTGCTGGCAGCCTATCAGGAAAGATCAAACAGGTCTGTAGCTATAGCAACCAGTGATGGCAGAGTATCAGGATAGATCAAACAGGTCTGTAGCTATAGCGACCAGTGCTGGCAACCTATCAGGATAGATCAAACAGGTCTGTAGCTATAGCGACCAGTGCTGGCAGCCTATCAGGAAAGATTGAATAGGTCTGCAGCTATAGCAACCAGTGCTGGCAGCCTATCAGGAGAGACTGAACAGGTCTGTAGCTATAGCGACCAGCACTGGCAGCCTATCAGGAGTGATGGAACAGGTCTGTAACAATAGCAAATTGAGGAGCTGATGCAGCCCATACAAGAGAGGATATCTAGGAATAGCTAGGACACTGGTAATGGACACATATTGCAAAGTGACTTGTTTTTGCAAGATCTTTAACATATAAAGCAGCAATCCCTGTAGTGAGACAACCCCTTTAAATGAGTGTATAGTGCACCTTAATGAAAGAACCTGTCAAAAATCTGGTGTCTGGTCTACCTTGAATAGTATAATTGGTGCACCTAATTTAGGCACATAGCATATCACTTCTAGCATATTTGATGCACCTACTTTAGGCGCATTCAAATATTTTGTGCCTGGCGTAAAATATGCCAAGTTTTGGTGTACGACAGTTCATGTATACAGGCAGTCTCCGGGTTGCGAATGGGAACGGGATGGGGACTGTAGATTTGTTCTTAAAGGGGTTGTCTCACTACATTGATTCCTCTCACCTCAGTCCTGTTTTCTTGGTTTCATTTTGAATTCAGGGGCGTGTTTACTGGCTTCTACAAGGCTGCAGTAGAAGCCAGGTCTGTAGCTATAGAGACCAGTGCTGACAGCCTATCAGGGGAGATTGAACAGGTTTGTAGCTATAACAACCGGTGCTAGCAGCCTATCAAGAGAGATTGAACAGGTCTGTAGCTATAGCAACCAGTGCTGGCAGCATATCAGGAGAGATTGAACAGGTTTGTAGCTATAACAACCAGTGCTGGCAGCCTATCAGGAGAGATTGAACAGGTCTGTAGCTATAGTGACCAGCACTGGCAGCCTATCAGGAGAGATTGAACAGGTCTGTAGCTATAGCAACCAGTGCTGGCAGCCTATCAAGAGAGATTGAACAGGTCTGTAGCTATAGCGACCAGTGCTGGAAGCCTATAAGGAGAGATTGAACAGGTCTGTAGTTAAAGCAACCAGCGCTGGCAGCCTATCAGGAGAGATTGAACAGGTCTGTAGCTATAGTGACCTGAGGAGCTGATGCAGCCCATACAAGAGGGGAAATCTCAGTATAGGTAGGACACTGTTAATGGACACATATTACAAAGTGACTTGTTTTTGCTAGATCATTAACATAAAAAGCAGCAATCTTTGTAGTGAGACAACCCCTTTAAGCTGAATATGTATGTAAGTCAGAACAAGTAGATTTATTAAGTGTAACTCCAGTACAAAAGGGTTTTTTAAAATTTTGGATAGTTCAGGAAAGGGTTTTCACATTTGTTTTGCTGTCTGCGCCCCTGTTAAGAAGATTTCACCTCATGTGCTGCTGTGGCATGCTGGAGTTTGTCGTTCCACAGCTACTCTCTGCTGTAGAACATGGAACTACAAGTGCCAGCATTCCCCATAAGTCTCTGTTTGTAACTAAGGGACGGATGTAAGTCAGAACGGTGTAAGTCGGGGACTGCCTGTATAGAGAATAGGGCGTGAACAGTTTTTTGTTGCAAAATACACCAAAAAAATGGTGCAGCCCTAATCGGACAAGTCGCCAACCGTGTTTATATGTTATTTGTCAGCATGGAGATGCATAACTCTGCATAGCGGCTGTAGACACAGAACAGTAGACATTTGTAATCAAGGCTACTTGCAGAGTTTTTGTCTCACTGTAGATGTGTTAAAATGATAACAATTTAGGTGTGGGGTGCACATAGTAGTTTGCACATGCCTAGTAGTGTTCTTTGAATGAGGCCCTGTTTGGTTTGAAACAGGTTTCATCAATTTTCTGAAAAAATTCCGATTTGTGACGTCCCAATATTTTTTCTAACCCTAGTCCTGTCCCTAACCATAAGCGCAGGACTGGGACGAGGTATTCTCAATTTTATTGCACACAATAGAAGTGTAGAAAGCACCCGAATGTATGGACCTGTTCTTCTGCGGGTCTAGATTTGGTGCTTTCTAGCTCCAAAACAACTCAGGCTCAGGTAAACCCCTTGTAACTTGCTCTACCTGTTCCAGCAGTAATGCGCCTGGTTTTGCCGTCCTCCAGTCATAAATGTGTAGAATCGTACAGTTGTGGTGCGACGCCTCCAGCACGCCCCCCCCCCGGTCTCAGGCGCACTACAAAGTGCTGCGGGCGCCGCAAAATGTGGCTAATTTCAGGTGCGTCTGCTTATACATCTAGAGAACAGGGCTGCACCAATTCTTGGGCTGAAAGGACACCAGAATACTAGCGTAGCCCAGTACATACGTGTTGCCCTTGGTGTCTGTTCAGACCTCCATATTTTCAGGGAGAGAAGGTCCCAGCTACAAACTGCTCTGGTTTAAAAAAAGTCTGACTGTTTTTTTAGTGCTTATAGAGTGCTGCTGATATTGTGTTTGCATTGCTTTTGCTGCCATACCAGCGTGCACCTATAGGGATTTCTTTAAAATTGTTTTGGATGTGCTGACCAATTTTTGGATTGTTTGCATGGGGGAGTGTCTGGCCCGCATTTTGGTTGTGCACTCCACACCCCCCCACACTGTTGTGTAATCAGAGTAGAATGGAGCTGGGAACTTCTCTCCCTGAAAATGTGGACACCAAGCAAGTTAAAATCACTGACTATCACCAAAATAGAAACAATACCAAAGATTTGCGCATATCAAAAAAATCACTGAAATCACCTAGCAAATCAATACCTCTAAAATATAACCTTTATTAAATATAATTAAAATCAATACACTAATCCTATAAATACCAATGGTGAAGACATAACAATAACCACTACTAACATTTAGGGACTAATTTTAACGATTACCTGCCCCTAGCAAAATACCTATTTACTTATCATAAGTCGAGTAATCGTCCCGAAAAGGACGGCCCAACAACTTGGAAGCTCGCCCTACACAGTCCCTATATATTCATCTATAGGTTTAGAAATACCTATGAGACCAGTGTATATTTAATACTTGTCCTCCACATTTAATACATGCAAGGGCAGATCCCGTACATCAATGCAAGTTAAAGCCACAGGATCACATATAGATGTAAATATACAACCTGATCCTCATCCTCCATTCCTACGTCCCGACGCGTTTCCCCCCCTTTTTGGTTATCAAAATACCCGGGGGTTCATCAGGGGATTCCTCATAAGCTCCAATCAGCATCAATTGATGATATAAAATCTTATGGATACCGGCAGCAGGTAAATGATGTCCCACCAAGCAAGTTACAATGTCAGAGTAGGTTCCCATCTGTATTGAGGTCACCTTGTCGCGGTGGATGGGCTTTTACAGTATTGATCAACAATGTGCACTAAAAACCTCAAATTTTCTTGTTTCACAAAGTAGCAGAAATGCATTTTGAAAAAAATCCTATATTTCCTTTGACTGTTTTATGGTGTTTATAGAGTGCTGCTGATACTGTGTTGTGTTTGCACTGTTAGTAATGTCAACTGGGAATAGCACTGCACCTTGAGCAATGAGCTGTCATTCACCAGACATTAGACTATATCAAGAGTGAGGAGGGATCGGGGGCATTGGGGAATCAAATGTTAAAGGGGTTTTCTCACCATGCAGTTTTACAGATCCACAGTCAGCTTTTGACTCACACTTCCTAGTCAGGCTGTGGGTGGGTCTATAGCAGGGATTGGCATATCAGCTCGCTCTTCCTAGCTATTCCTGTTACAGTGACATGACTGCGGGAGGTTTATAAAGTGTAGTACACAGGCTGCAGAGTTCTAAAGGGTGAAAGCTTCTCAGTTAGATAAGCAAACTCTGTTGCTAGAAGTAAGACTCTGAAGGGAGTGAGTCACCATGGACAGCCTGACTGACTGACAACAGCTTGGATCAATCAGATGAGAGATGGGGAGATGTGGTCGGCAAGCACAGAAACTCGTGAGCTCCAAGAGGAGAGAAAATCTTTTATCTCCTGACCAAAGCAAAATCAAAACAATAATGTATTTGGTAATAGTTTTCATTTACCTTTCCCTATATGTTAAAAACCCATGACTGTAGTAAGTAAACCCCTTTAACTCTTACGAGCCAGTTAAAAACCCTAACCCTAAATCCAGCTTGGGGATAGGGTAAGCAATGATGTAAGGGTTTGGGCTAGAAAAAAAGTTGGGTTTGGGATGTCCCGAAACTGAATTTTAAGAACTATTTTTGAACCATTCACAGCCCTATTCAAGCAAGACTTATAATTACCAAACTACGGCTGCTCCTCTAAAATTGTGCTTTCAATCTAATGTCTTATCTTTGAACAACTTTGTTTTTTAGGTGGCAAATCCCTTTAAATGTCTCTATACAGGACAAAAGACAATGTTACGTTTAACGAAACTGCAGAATTCCGTGATCTGTCCTGGTTTGACTATTATTACTTTCTAATGGGTAACGACCATAGAGTCAGAATTGGCCTCATTATTATTGCTTTTTCAACATCTTAAGTGATGGAAGAGGCCTGTCCCGCTGTTTCGCCATCTGCTTTTAGGTGCGATAGATTACAGTACACAACAGCATCAGGCAGCCCGAGCGTTAACCCCTTCTTAATGCAGCAGTTTTGGCCATTACAGTTCCAGTTGGCCTTTCTTTCCATAACCTTTTTCTCAAGCTGTGTTTAATGTCAATTTAATATGGGATTTGTATAATAATACAAACTTTTTTTAATTATTTCGGGAGAAAGACCCCATAAAAGTTTTTTAGTAGTGTTGTCAATAAAAAAAAAAAAATCCAAATTGTCTCATTTAGAAATTTATTTTTTTCGCATACCTTGTTGTTTAAGGTCCACGAAAAAGACAGACGTGCATTCAGAATCAGTCACTAATTTTATCCTATAGTGTTGATCCAGGGAATCGGCAAAACTTTTCATTAGGTAGAAGCCAATTGTCCTCGTTTTAGAGAAAAAATTCCTTCCCGACTCCAATCTGGCATCAGAATAAATGGATCAACGACCCTTCTCCAGAATCCTGGTCACTATAACTTGTTATATTATTACATCTAGAAATGTATCCAGACCCTTCTCCAGAATCCGGGTCACTAGAACTTGTTATATTATTACATCTAGAAATGTATCCAGACCCTTCTCCAGAATCCCCGTCACTATAACTTGTTATATTATACATCTAGAAATGTGTCCAGACACTTCTCCAGAAACCACGTCACAATAACTTGTTATATTATTATTTCTAGAAATGTGTCCAGTCCCTTCTCCAGAATCCTGGTCACTAATAATAACTTAGGGTATTTATATTATTATTCATCTAGAAATGTATCCAGACCCTTCTCCAGAATCCTGGTCACTAATAACTTGTTCTATTATTACATCTAGAAATGTATCCAGACCCCTTCTCCAGAATCCCGGTCACTATAAGTTGTTTATTATTACATCTAGAAATGTATCCAGACCCTTCTCCAGAATCCCGGTCACTATAACTTTGTTTAATTATTACATCTAGAAATGTCTCCAGACCCTTCTCCAGAATCCCATTCACTATAACCTATTATATTATTACATCTAGAAATGTATCCAGACACTTCTCCAGAATCCTGGTCATTATAACTTGTTCTATTATTACATCTAGAAATGTATCCAGACCCTTCTCCAGAATCCCAGTCACTAGAACTTGTTATATTATTACATCTAGAAATGTATCCAGACCCTTCTCCAGAATCCCAGTCACTATAACTTGTTATATTATTACATCTAGAAATGTATCCAGACCTTCTCCAGAATCCTGGTCACTATAACCTTTGTCTATATTATTACATCTAGAAATGTAAATCCAGATGCCACTTTTATCTCCAGCAATTCCCAGTCCACTAAACTTGTTTATTATTACATCTAGAAATGTATCCAGACCCTTCCAAATCTGGTCACTATAAATGTTTATTATTACATCTGAATGTATCAGACCCTTCTCCAGAATCCGTACTATAAATTGTTCTATTTTACATAAAATTTCCAGACCTCTCCAGAAACCTGGTCACTATAACATGTTATATTACATCTAGAAATGTATCCAGACCCTTCTCCAGAATCCTGGTCACTAACTGTTATTTCATGAAGTAACTCCTTGTTATAAGTTATATATTACATCTAGAAATGTATCCAGACCCTCTCCAGAATCCTGGTCACTATAACTGTTTATTATATCTAGAAATGTATCCAGACCCTTCTCCAGAATCCTGGTCACTAGAACTTGTTTTTTTTTCATGGCATGTACTGTGTGGGTTAAAAAAGATCATGTTTCAATAGCTCGGACTTTAACATATGTAATAATACTAATTATGTTTAATTTTTTGTTATTTTTTTATGTCATGAATAATAAAAAAGGGGAAGAATCAGAATTTAAATTTTCTTGACTTTTTTTTATAATCATTTTAGTTTTTCATTCCCTCTAACCATGACTGGACAAGTTGTTTTGGTGCCCCACATAAATAAGGCATATAGTGCCCCCTATTAGTCATTTCAGCCCACTCCAGACCTCTTTGCCCCTCCTTTTCTGCCTGGGATCAAGTTGGGCCCTAGGAGATTGCCTACTTTCGCCTATCCCTTAGACACTTGACCACTATAGGGACACGATAACGTACACTATTGCCCACCACCAGTCAGGCGAAGGTGATAAAATATGGCGTAAAGTCCACAGTCACACTGACCATGGTATCTAAGTTAATTTGATAAGACTGGAGTTATCTATGATCCTGGCTGCTTTGGCTAACGTTGGGTGGCTGAATTTTTGTATGCAGCTCTTCTGATTTTTTGAAAATGTACTATACATCGAAATATGAGACTAGAAATTAAAGTGATTTTCTTATCTGGCTGTTTTCACCGAACCTGCTCTTTCCGCCTTGCTTTCGGCTCCCATCATCTGTGCAGGCTGTGGGTGGTTCTAAAGCATTGTCTGACATTTCAGCACTGCTAACTCCTATTCCTAGCTGTGTCTGTTACAGGGGCATTACTAAAGGATTTCTGGCTATAAATTTCAAACTGTTTTCTATGTATTTACATACAACTGCTCTAGTCATGTAACTACTCTAGCCTTGAAATGAAGCAAAATCAAAACAGCAATGTCTTTGGTAATAATCTTTATTTACTTTTGCCTTTATCTTTAAAGTTCATTAATAAGATGGGGAGACCTCTTTTACTGTAAGTGGGCGTTCACACAATGGGTTTGGACGCTAATTCTGGTCACAGATTCGGCTTCCACAATCAGCATTTAACCCCTTAAGGACCTTGTGTTTTTTTTGTTGTTGACACGTTCGTTTTTCCCTTCTTGCCTTCCCAGAGCCATAACTTTTTTATTTTTCCATCTACATAGACATATGAGGGCTTTTATTTTGCGGGACAAGATGTATTTTCTAATGGTGTTATTCACTGTACTATAGAATATACTAGGAAACTGCAAAAAAATTCCAAGTGGGACAAATTGTGAAAAAAACGTACTTGCGCCATGTTTGCGGGTGTTTTGCTTTTACGGAGTTTATTCTTCGGTAAAAATGATGTGTTATCTGTATTCTACAGGGTTGATATGCCACCGCCAATACCAAACATGTACGGTTTCCATTTTGGTGCGTAAAAAAATGGCAAACTTTTTCTATTTTTGAAATTTGCGCCGCGGCGCCATTTTCTACGACTATAACTTTTTTGCACTATAACGGACGTCAGTGAGGCGGCATTTTTTGTGGGCTGAAGCATACTTTTTATTGCTAGCAGTTTGCAATATATGAGACCTTTTTGATCAATTTTATTCCAATTTTTATGGGACGTAAAATGACCAAAAAACCGCAATTTTGCCGTTTGGAATTTTTTTTCTTCTACGGTGTTCAGCGCACGGGATAAATGATGTTATATTTTAATAGATCTAACTTTTTCGGACGCGGCGATACCAAATATGTGTAACTTTTTTATTATTTTTTTTATTTGTAAATGGTGAAAGGGGGGTGATTTGAACTTTTAATACTTTTATAATTTTTTTATACATTAAAACATTTTTATTTTTTTTTTACTTTAACTTTGAGTCCCCCTAGGGGGCGCGATTGTTAATACAGCCTAATGCATTGCACAGACAATGCATTAGACTGTACCAAGATGGCGGTTTCCCCACTTCCGACCCCAAAACATGGCAGCGATGGAAGCCTGCACAAGGCTTCCCGCTGTCATGTTCAGTGATTGGATCCCTGAAGCTTCAGGGGACATCAGCGTCCAGGGTCGTTAAGGGGTTAAACCAAGTGTAAAGTGATTTAGGGTGTGTTCACATAGCACGTTGAGTCTGTGTGAACATACACTTTTAGGTATGTGTTTGGATCCATCTGTCGGACCCTAAACGGACCCAAACACATATCTAATAAATAGCAGTGTGATTTACATTGCTTTTTAGTAGAAATACGCATCGGCGTTCACACGAGTGATCATTGATGCGCGTCTCATTGCATCTTTTGGATCCGTTCCATGAATTGTCATGTCAGTTCTTGGTCCGGAAGACGCAGCAGGAGCCCTATGATAAACTATAGGGCGCGCTCCTGCTGCATCCAAAACATGTATCCAAACACGCAGCTGTGTGTTGCAGCCGCTTAGGATCCGATCGCCGCTGTGTTTTTGGATGCGATTTTCAGATCCAACACCAATCAAAAATCGTATTCAAAAACGCTGTGTGAATGACCCTTTACACTGTACCCTATGTAAAATTAGTGTTGTCATTAAAATGACGCTGATTTTACACAAGTATTATCGGCACGTAATGGACGCGCTGTCATAGAAATGACACATCAATTCTTTGACATGTGTTCCCCTCCGATAATAATAAAATTTCATTTTCAGCAATAATTCTGGTTGCTTCCACGCTGAAATTCTGCAAAATTGTCAACGAGGTAACCATGCTTCCAAGGAAACGAGCCGTCAATGTCAAATTACTAGTTGGGATCTGAACTGATTCTGAACCTAAAACTGCGTTGTCTGATGAGTATTTTGACGGGGTTTTCAAAGTGGATTTTAGGTAATTTTATTCCTGCCAAATTTACTGTCAGAAAACGAGTCTCATTCATCTCTATGGGGTTTTGGACATGGATCCAGCATACAAATGTTTGGGATGTGTTTTTTTAATTTGAAATACGGCGGATTATTGAACATGTTCTAAGTTTCATTTTAAAAACGGCATTTTTTAAATCCAACCTCGAGAAACTCTGATTCGTGGGGATACAACTCGGATTTTCAATTGAGGTCTAGGGGGAAGGTTTACGGTCAGATGTTGTTGCAGTTTTTAAAACCCGAATCTGACTGTAAATCATGGTCATGTGGACAGCGCCCTGGAATCAATGGCGCTCTAAAGGGCCTTTCACACGGCTTATTGCAGGGACGGATTTCAGTCCGTAATTCGCGCCGTACGGCGCTCCAATACGGCCGGAATCCGGCCCAGTCATTACGGTAATCAACAGTTCTCATAGAGAACTATGGATTACGTCTCTCCTCCCCGCTCGGCGAATCCCCGCGCCGGGGGGGAAGTGACATGTTCATTATCCCGGCGGGATACGCGCCGTGGATAATGAAAGTCTATGGGGCCGGCGGGCAGCGCCCCCGCCCCGCAATTACGGCTTGAATAAGCCGTGTGAACCGGGCCTAAAATTAATAAGAATAATAATAATGTGGATGGACCCTTATGAGCCAGGGTAGGAAACAGCCTCAACAATGAACTGCTTCTGTTTCCACACTTCGTGTAAAAGTTGTGTTAACAACTTCTCTGCACATAATTTAGTAAATACGATGGAAGCTGAATAGTAAATATGCATTGAGCTCTACCTGTTGGTAGCTTTAGGAAGCAAGGATTTTCTCATCCAACTTTATCACCATATGTAGAAAACAGGGGATTTGGAGCCAGAGCCGTCTTAACAGCATTATGGGCCCCCTGCATAGCACTGCAGCGGGCCCTCCTCCAAATTCATGACATCACACTAGGCCATGCCTCTAGCCACCCTCAAACACATTCATATTATAATGCCACTTATGTCTGGACACCGCCAGCCTGTAGCCTACAAGACCAATTGGCAGGCAGGGAGCCTTTGGCTTCCTTCTCCACTATGTTTTTAACTGTTTTCACATCCTAAAAACACACAGTTAAATAAGCAAAGCCAACCAAGGGATCCAGGGTATGTTTCTTGTATTCCTGGGACATACATAGACCACCTTTGGCCCCTATACTTGTGGGGCCCCCGGGAAACTGCCAAGTGTGCCCAATGGAAAGGATAGTCTTGTTTGGAGCTCTGTGAGAGAAGTAGGGCTTGAACGGCCTTTTTAAGCAAGCATTTTCCAGGTATACTTTATTTTCTAGAGAAATAAGGGCAATTAATACTGAGCCCTGGTTGTTACATGTCACAAGTCATTTTTTTTAGTCAAACGAAAACATATACATTAATACTTCAGTCAAATGAAGTTTGCCTTGTGTTGCATACTTCCAAAGATGTCTCTGGAAATTTAGTGTAATTCCTTCTGCTGTATCTGTCTCATTCATCGTGCAATATGTTTCATGTAGAAGAAAACCAGTAATCTTCTATTGTGCCTTTAAAGGGTTTTATCGTTACAAAGATCATATCTCAGATTATGGGGACAGTAAAAATAAGCACTTTTGTAATTGGGTTGCATTACCTCAGTCACTTGGTTTAGCAGATATGAGCTTTTCTGTAAATCTGTGTTCTATTTCTGCTGTTGCTGGTCGGACACACCCCTGGACGTTTCCCGCCCCCTGGTCACGCCCCCGGCGCTGTGATTGGCTGGCTGACATTTCATTCAGCCTGTTGGGAGACGCCCCGGCCGCGCCCCCGACGCTGTGATTGCCTGCCTGCACACTCTGTGTTTACTCCCCTCTGAGCTGTTAAAATCGATAGTGAAACCAAGGTCTGCTGGCTCTATGTACATCTCTCAGCTCTAGGGTGAATGATCTGGGCAATTACTGGCTGTTCAAAGGGCTTTTGCCAAGAGGTTAATTCACCTCCTCACAGGTCCAGTCCTTAAGCTGCTACCTTGAAAAGAGGGCGTTCTGTTCCTCAGATCTAATGCAAGCCCCGCCTCCTTATGACGTCATCATATGTAGGGTATAACCTAAGGATTCCCCCCCATGGTTGTACACGCTGCGTGTATAGTGCAGTGCTTAGCTGATCCACTCTGCAAGAGAGAGGTTTGGAGTTCAAGCCCCATCAGTAGTTTTTTTTGTTTTTTTTCTTTTATAAATTGTACACATATGTAAAGATATGAAAATGTATGTGTAATTTTATTTATATACACACACAAAGCTCCCCTATATAGTGTCCCATCTTCACAGTCACACCAATCACTTCCAACATATGTGATACAATGCATATACTCTGTGGGATGAGACACGATATAGGGGAGCTATGTATGTGTATATATATATCATTATAGAGATTGACATATATATTTTAGGTCTCTCTACATATGTGTAGAATTTAGGGGGGGGATACTCTATGAGGGACTAGAACTCCACACCCCTTCATTGTAAGAGCAAAGCTCTACCACTGCACTACCAGGCCAAGCTAGTTACAGGTTAAGCAGGGTCTTCTCTCAAAGCTGATTGCTTCTCTCCCCCATTGTTTTCACTCACATGTCACTGAGAGCAAGCAGAGATCTTTACTTGAAGCTGACATTTGTCCTTGTAGTTGAGTAAAGAACTCTGCCTGTTGTCAGTACAATTTGGGTGAAACCCCACTAGACAGAAGTAAGAGCTGCTGGCTTTCAGTTTTAATTTGTGTGTAAACCTAAGAGATATAACATTGCTTTGCGGGAAAGCTTGTGGAGCCTGAAGGCTCCAGACATAGGCATGCAGGAGGCTACAGAGCTGTTATATCCAGACAACCTTCTGCATCCCCTGCTTCAAACAAAATGATGATGTCACAGTTCTTCAGTGAGGAGAGACACCCTCCGGGCAGGGGAGAACACGCCTGCTGACAGGAGAGACACGCCCCTGGATTTCAAACTCAATCTGAGAGAATTAGCTGAACAGCACGAACAGCTCAAACGATAAGACCCCTTTAAGGAATACTAATTTTGGTTTCTTATTATTGAGATCTGATACAATATACTGTGAGGTTAACAGTAGGACAAGGCTAATTTTCCATTTGTTAATCAATTAACAATGTATATTCTAACCCTATTGACCCAGACACTATGAAATTTTACACATTGTGACCACACTGTGATTCTTCTCTCTCTTGTTTCCCTTCCGCTGCTTCTTCAATTTGACCCTTCAATTGATTTGTACCTTGTATCATACGTTTTGTTTTTTTTTTTTTTGAAAATATGTTTATTAGGTCATAAGGCCAACCAAATGTATAATAACAAGAACATGTAAAGAGCATGAATATGCTAAAGATAAATGTTACAGTAATAAGAGAAACATTTGTGCCCCCCAGAGATTCTGAGGCAGGCACGTCTCACAGGAGTTGATTAAGAGGGTATATATAGAATCAGCATCTCTTAAGTGTCACCAAACAACCAATTCTTCTATGATGGCCAACCAAGGCCCATAACCCTTTTTTTTTTTTTTTTTCAACATACAAAAAAAAACCTCCAACAATGACAAGACAAGACAAATACACGACAAAAAAAAAAAAAAAAGGGTGGGGGGTGGGGTGGGAAGAATAGGGGGTGGCTCTCCCACGCATCGGGGAGGTAAATCTACCTGGGTCAGAGTAGGGTGCCTGTTATTGAACTGAGATCTGGTCTTGTATCTTAAGAGGTATATGCAAATTCTCCAGGGGCAATATAGATAGTATAGATTGGAGGTGCAGCAGAAGCTCACGGTTGCCAGCTCCGCGAGTTGTAAACGCCCCAAGGATCCAGCTAGAGGACCCTCAAGATACCATTTAGTAAACCTGAAAGGAAAAACTATTGACTTAATGTCTTCTGACGACAGGAAAGTTTCAATATAGGGTTTCCAGGTGGTGAAAAATTTTTCAGTTAGTGTTAATTTAGCAGCTTCAACTTCCACCCTTTCAAGGTTAAGATATGATCTGACCAGTATCAGGATTTCTCCCATTCCTGCATTGAGGCCCAACCATTTGTTTCAAATGCATTTTTTGGCCGCCAGTAGGAGTATGTGAAGGAGCGTGTGGTACTTGGTCAGACCAGTCCAAATCGTGAAAAAGGCAAAAGGAAGGAGACAGGGGGGACATCCAATTCCCATTTTAGTTTTAGGTGTCTTTCAGCTCTCCCCAGAACCTCTTGTAGTGTGGAACATGACCCCCATCCCGTGTATCAGGTTTGTCTTTGATTGGAGACATTTAGGGCATGATACCTTACGGTGGGAGCAAGGGAATGGGGTGGGATGTTTAAAAACCCCTAAATTGCCCGGTGCATAAAAACCGAAAGTAGGTTTCCCTCCATTTCTCGCTGATTTATGGCTTTATTGACCTTGTTCCAACCCTCTATGGCCACCTGCAGGATTTTCTGGTCTGGGAAAGTCTCTTCCCATTTGGTTAACATTTTAGAGGCCTTTTCTGGGAGTTGTGACTCTCTCAATTTTGTGAACAACAGGGAAAGGGAGTGTCGACAGGTCTGGAGGCCCACTAACTCATCACAATCATTCGAGGGAAATTCCTTCGTAAGATTAAAATACTTCTAGATCGTCCAAAAACTATTAATTTGTGCAAAAGTGAAGGAAATGGAATCAGGATGCCATATAAAAAATTTGAATTAGGCAAAGAACAGTAAATTAAGTTTCTGAAAATTAAAGGGGGGCCCCCTGTAGCCAAGCCTTTCTCCTTCCAAAAACGGGATGGGGGTCCCCCTCATGTCCCTTTTTTTTAAAAATTTTTTCCCATTTGAAAAATTTTTTGAAAACCTTTGGGAATTTCCACTTCTGAAAAAACTTGGAGGTGGTGAAATTTTTAGATTTTAAATTTTAAACGTTATTCCATCCCTTTTTCAGTAAGATAGCCCTCACCATTTTTATCCATTTCATTAACCTGTTACATCAAATTTTTCAAAAAGGGGATTTTTGGATAAAGTATGTGAAAAGTTGGTTTGGTAGACCATTAATTAACAAAAAGGAAATCCAATTCCCCAAGTTTTTGTCCCCCCAAACCCACTGTAAGGGACATGGCGACCAATCCCTTAATTGTTCTTTGATTAAATTTGGCTGAATTAGGGGAAAATAAATTTTTCTTTACCCCATAACCCCAAATAAACAAAGTGGGCAAACTTGGATGGACAGAGAACCCTCAGGCCCACCGGGGTAGGCGGGGCAGATAGAAGTTGGTCCCAAATGAAAAAAATTCTTGTCAACTCCCACTTCCATCAAACATCTAAAATTATCCGAAGTTTCTATTTAATCGTGCTAATTTTTCAAAATAGGTTAAATTCAATGCCATATTACATTTCGATTTATAGAAGAAGAGAAATTAAAGTGTTTGATAATTAAAAGGTCATGTAAATTTCCCCTTTCCAGGACAGCCCTTATCTTGGGATCTTAAAAAATGACCATGTATTGTTGAGGCATTTTATTTTACATTTTAATTACAGCTTAAAAAAATTATATTTTTTTGGCTTTGGTGTTAAAGGGAGAGTTCCCCGGACGGAGGCTCAAGGGGTGTTGGAGTATTGTGGAATTTTCCCCGGACTATAAAAGTGGGGATAACGTTGTTTGTCATTATAATAGGAATTTCCCCCCTAATGAAGCTATAGTTTTACCAATCCTATCCCTTTACCCCTCCCATTTGGGAAATTAAAATTTTGAATCCAAATTTTTTCAAAAAGGGATTTTTAGTTTATAAAATTGTTTTTAAAATTAAGCGGCAGTGGCCCCATAAAAGCGGTTTATTTTAAAACACCGAAGCCCCCCTTTTTTCTCTTTTTTTATGGATTACTGTAAAAAAATCAGTTTTAATTCTTTTTTTTGCCTTTGGTTTTCCTCTTTGTAAAATTTGGATGGAACATTTTTTAACAATTGGGCCCCATACGAGTTACCTCTAAAAAAGTAACATTGAAAGTTAAGGTACAAAATTTAAGTTCAAAAGAAAATTTTTTAGAATGTTTCAGTTGATGTTGGGTTTTAGAAGGGTTTTTTTCAAAGTTGTTTTTTTTTAAAGTATTGCAAAAACAAGTTTTTTTATGGATATTTAACGGTCCTCCCTTTTCCCATCTATTCCCATCTTGACGGGCACCTCTCGGCGCTTGCTACGCTGTGTTTTCGTACCTGGTTTTGCCTCTCCCGGTTTTCCCCTACGGATGCATGAAAGCAGGAAAGCCCTAAATGATCAATTCAAACAAGTATACTTTGAGCCAACTTTTCTAAATTTTTTAGCCCTTAACTGTGATAGCCCAAAAACTT
Source organism: Phyllomedusa bahiana (assembly GCA_025379985.1). Lineage (NCBI taxonomy): Eukaryota > Metazoa > Chordata > Amphibia > Anura > Hylidae > Phyllomedusa > Phyllomedusa bahiana. The sequence continues at coordinate 74,225 of JAODAL010008356.1, read as the reverse complement.
TCAGTTTGATAAAAATTTTAAATGATAATCACAAATCCCAGGCCAACATTCATAAGAGAAAGAGGTTGTTGAGTTTTCTAAAAATAAACCGTCGGCAATAAATTTAAAAATTATAAAAAATTAAACAAAACCCCCCATATATAAAAAAGGGGGGTTACATTTAGGGGTTACATATAAAACTAATTTTTAGTTAAAAACAGAAAGGGACCCTCCTTTTGGACAGATAAATTCCATTGTGGGTTTGGGACCTATTGTAGTCTAATTGGGGCCTTCGGGGTGTTATGTTTTTTCCTAATTTTTCCAACACAACCCGGGATAAGATCCTCAAGTTTTGCCCATTTTAATTATTAGTAATGGAAAAGGACAATAAGGAGCGTGTTCTCCAAAAATTGGGTGGGGAAAATTTTTGGACAGATTCTTCTGTAAAAACTAAAAAACCCTTTGTAAGTGATTATTTTTACGGGCAATAAAACTTTTTTTTCCACTTCCATCTCCCTTGTAGAGGTCCTTCGAATTTATGAAGGTCGGTCATCTGCACGCCCAATTAAACCCCTTTTTAAGGAGATCCAGGATTGGAATTTTCCATAACATGTCAATGGTTTTGAAAACTAGAATCCATGGTATATCACAGCGATAATGACTAATTCCATCTTCCATCTCTTTCTTGGCAGATATTCAGGAATTTTATGAAGTCACGTTGCTCTGCTCCCACATTGACTATGAAAAGAAGATCGCAGGATTGAACCATGTCGCCGAATTATGGGAGAAAAACAATTCTCAATCTGCTGGAGCCGAGAGCCTACAGAAAGCTTCCGAGGTAATGGTCCAATAACACAGTGACACGCCTCTACGCCCCCCCCACAAAGACATAGCGTCTACTGTAATCATAGGCAGTCTGTCACTGGAGACATAGCTGTGAATTGGGGTAATAACTGCTAGTGGGTGCCATAGTAGAAAAGCACCCATGGAATGAGCAACCCCAAAAATTCTTGTCACGGGGATCATCTCATCTAGTTCTTGTTATTGCAAACTGGTGAGATAGCCAGTTATAGTCCACAATCTTACACCTCTGTCCTTGTGCATTCAGAAATACATCTGTCTTTTACACTTTCTACCTTTCTTAAAGAGGTTCTTCACTTTGGACAATCAGTTCTTGGTAGAAAGACCCCTTAAAAAGGCTGTATCAACCTACAATATAGTGAGTGCAGCTCTGGAGTATAATAGAGGACGTAACTCAGGATCCGTACAGGATAAGTAAATGTACGTACACAGTGACTGCACCAGCAGAATAGTGAGTGCAAGCTCTGGAGGATAATACAGGATGTAACTCAGGATCAGTACAGGATAAGTAATGTATGTACAGTGACTGAAACCAGCAGAATAGTGAGTGCAGCTCTGGGTATAATACAGGATGTACTCAGGATCAGTACAGGATAAGTAATGTATGTACACAGTGACTCACCAGAAAGAATAGGGGAGGCACCTCTGGATTTTAATACAGGATGTAACTCAGATCAGTACAGGATAAGTAATGAATAGTACACGTGACTGCACCAGCAGAATAGTGAGTGCAGCTCTGGAGATAATACAGAATGTCTCAGGTTCAGTACAGGATAAGTAATGTATGTACACAGGACTGCACCAGCAGAAATAGTGAGTGCAGCTCTGGGATTAAAAACGGATGTAATCAGGATCATACAGGATAAGTAATGTATATTGCACACGGTGACTGCACCAGCAGAATAGTGAGTGCAGCTCTGGAGATAATACTGGATGTAACCAGGTATCAGTAAAAGATAAGTAATGGTATTTTTACAGTACTGACCAGCAAAAATAGTGAGTGCAGCTCTGGAGGATAAAAACAGGAATGTAACCAGGATCATCAGGATAAGTAATGTATGTAAAAGTGACTACCAGCAGAAATAGTGAGTGCAGCTGGAGAATATTACAGGATGTAATCAGGATCAGTACAGGATAAGTAATGTATGTACACAGTGACTACACCAGCAAAATAGGGAGTCAGCTCTGGAGTTAATACAGGATGTAAACCCAGGATCAGTACAGGTTTAAGTAATGTATGTAAAAGTGACTGCACCACAGAATAGTGAGTCAGCTCTGGAGGATAATTACAGGATGTAACTCAGACCCAGTACAGGATAAGTAATGTATGTACACAGTGACTCACCAGCAAATAGTGAGTGCAGCTCTGGGGAAAATACAGGATGTAAACCGGGATCAGTACGGGGTAAGTAATGTATGTACACAGTCGACTGCACCAGCAGAAAAGTGAGTGCAGCTCGGGAGTATAAAAGGAGAAACCCTTGGATCAGTAAAGGAAAAAAGTAATGTATGTAAAAAGTAACGGGACCACAGAATGTGAGGGGAGCTCTGGGTATAATACAGGATGTACTCAGGATCAGTACAGGATAAGTAATGTATATGTACACAGTTGACTGCACCAGCAGAAAGTGAGTGCAGCTCTGGAGTATAATACGGGAAATGTAACTCAGGATCAGTACAGGATAAGTAATGTATGTAAAAGTGACTGCCCCAAGCGAATAGGAGTGCAGCTCTTGGGGGGTTAATACAGGATGTAACTAGGATCAGTACAGGATAATAATGTATGTACACATTTGACTGCACCAGCAGAATAGGAGTGCCAGCTTGGGGGTATAAATAAAAGGATGTTAACTAGGATCAGAAACAGGATAATAATGTATGTACACGTGACGCACCAGCAGAATAGCGAGTGCAGCTCTGGGGATAAAAACAGGATGTAACTTGGGATCAGTACAGGATAAATAATGTAATGTAAACAGTGATTGCCCCAGCAGAAAGTGAGTGCAGCTCGGGTAGATAATACGGGATGTAAACCAGGATCAGTACGGGAAATAAGTAATGTATGTACAGGTGACTGCACAGCAGAATAGTGAGTGCAGCTCTGGAGGATAATACAGGATGTAACTCAGGATCAGTACAGGATAAGTAATGATGTACACAGTGAGACTGCACCCCACAAATAGGAGTGAAGGTATAATACAGGAGTAACCAGGATCAGTACATTTAAATAATGTATGAAACAAGTGACTGCACCAGCAGAATAGGACGCAGCTCTGCGTATAATACAGGATATAACTCTGTATCAGTACGGGATAAGTAAATTGTATGTACACAGTGACTGCACCAGCAGAATAGTGAATGGCAGCTCGGGAGTATAATACAGGTTTTAAATCAGGACCAGTACAGGATAAAGTAATGTATGTACACAGTGACTGCACCAGCAGAATAGTGAGTGAAATCTCTGGAGGATAAAACAGGATGTAACTCAGGATTAGTACGGGATAAGTAATGTATGTTACACAGTGACTGCACCAGCAAGAATAGTGAGTGCAGCTCGGGAGTATAATAAAAAATTTAAAACTTCAGAAGAAATAAACAAATAATAATAATGAATGTTGTAAAAAATGAGTTTCATCACCAACAGAATAGTGAGTGGCACCTTTCCCCAGGTATTAAACACAGGATTGTAAAACTACGGGATCAAGTCCCCAGGAAAAGAAAATTATTTATATACCGTTGAGTGCACCACCCAAGAATAGTGAGGGTGCAGTTGGAGAAATAATTAAAGGATTTTAATCAGGGAATCGTTAACCGGATAAGTAATTGAATTTTACAACATTGACTGCTCCAGAAAAGGGAAATGAGTGAAGGCTCTGGGAAAATTACAGGGAAAAGGATCAGACATGGATAATTTATGGAAAAGATATAGTACTCCAAGCATTAGTAAGGGGAGGCTGTTAAATTACAGGAAACCCCTGCCGTATGGATTATTTAATAATTTTAAAAACAGGAAAATGCCCAGCCAGAAATTGGGGTTTCGGGCTTGGATGTTTTAAATAAAGGGGAATTGTAACCAAAAAGGAAAAGGGTTAGGATCTGTTTAATTATCGCCTATCACTGTTGCACAAAAAAAAAATCAACACATGTGAACAAAATTGTTGTTCCCTTTCCATTAAACAAAGAGAAACCCACAATGGTCACTGAAATAACTTGATTCTGCCAAAAGTAGTAAGAAATTTAAATTGACTTAAAAAAAATGAATGATCGCACCTGAGGAAGCGCAGCATGGGCCCGTGCGAAACGCGTAGTCCCTTTGTTGTTATTTCTTTTATGCTTTTATATTTTATGTCTTTTAATGACTGTTACTTGCTGAAATTAAAACTGACATTATATGTCAGATGCACATGATGAGAACATCATTCTCCCATTATACAAGTCAATTTGGTTAGACCCACACATGGAATATTGTGGGACAGTTTTGGGCACCAGTGCACAGGAAAGACATTGTAGAGCTTGAACAGGTACAAAGGCGGACTTGGGTGGACTACATACCCAAAAGTTGGGAAGATTGGGTTATTTAGTTTAGAGAAAAGAACGCTTCGGGGGACATTTAAAAAATATGTTAAATAATAAAAGGGCAATATAGAGATTCTCTCCCAAGATTTATTTTAACCCAGGACTGATCTAGAACAAGGGGGCATCCTCTAGCCAAGGGAAAGAAGGTTTCTACATAAACATAGAAAGGGATTCTTTTAACGCTATGAGCGTGAGACTGTGGAACCCCTGCCAAAAGGGAAATGTCATGGGAATTCCACTAACAGAGTTCAAAAGGGTTTGGATGCATTTCTGGAGCGAATAAAAACTAACAAGTTATAGTGACCGGATTTCTGGAGAAGGGGCTGGATACATTTCTAGATGTAATAATATAACAAGTTATAGTGGAACCGGATTCTGGAGAAGGGTCGGAACATTTCTAGATGTAATAATATAACAAGTTATAGTGCCAGGATTCTGGAGAAGGGTCTGGATACATTTTTAGATGTTAATAATTTTAACCAAATTCTAGGTCTGACTTTAGGATTCTGGAAAGGGTTCTGGGGTTACATTTCTAGATGTAATAATAAACAAGTTTAGTGACCAGGATTCTGGAGAAGGTCTGGAACATTTCTGATGTAATAATATAACAAGTTTATAGTGACCAGGATTCTGGAGAAGGGTCTGGATACATTTCTAGATGTAATAATATAACAAGTTATAGTCCAGGATTCTGGAGAATGTCTGGAACATTTCTAGATGTAAATAATATAACAATTATAGTGACCAGGATTCTGGAGAAGGGTTTTGGAAAATTTCTAGAATTAATAATATAACAAAGTATAGTGACCGGATTCTGGAGAAGGGTCTGGATTTCATTTTCTAGATATAATAATATAAAAAAGTTATAGTGACGGGATTCTGGGGAAAAGGGTCTGGGACATTTCTAGATGTAATAATAAACAAGTTATAGTTGACCAGGATTCTGGAGGGAAGGTCTGGAGACATTTCTAGATGTAATAATATAACAAGTTATAGTTGAGGGATTCTGGAGAAGGGTCTGGAGACATTTCTAGATGTATTAATATAACAAGTTATAGTGACCAGGATTCTGGAGAAGGGTCTGGAACATTTTCTAATGTAATAAATATAACAAGTTATAGTGACCAGGATTCTTTGGGGAAGGGTCTGGGTACATTTCTAGATGTAATAATAGAACAAGTTATAAATGACCAGGATTCTGGAGAAGGGTCTGGATACATTTCTAGATGTAATAATAGAACAAGTTATAGTGACCAGGATTCTGAGAAGGGTCTGGAACATTTTAGATGTAAGTTTTAAAAAAATTATAACAGGCTAAGGGGAAAACCAATGGAAAAAAAAGGAAAATTCTGGAGAAGGGTCTGGGGAAAATTTCTAGATGTAATAATTATAACAAGTTATAGTGACCAGGAATTCTGGAGAAGGGTCTGATAATTTCTAGATGTAATAATTAAACATGTTACTAAATGACCAGGATTCTGGAGAAGGGTCTGGAGACATTTCTAGATGTAAAATAAGTTATAGTGTCTAGGATTCAGGAGAGGGGTCGTTGATCCAGGGATTTTTCCGATTGCCAATTTGGAGTCGGGAAGGAATTTTTTCCCCTCAAATGAGGACAATTGGCTTCTAGCTCATTGGTTTTTTTTTTGCCTTCCTCTGGATCAACACTTTAGCAACACTTTAGCAAAATAGGCTTAACTGGATGGACATCTTTTCTTTTTTTGGCCTTACAAACTATGTAACTATGACAATCTATTTGGGAAGTTTCCCAGTTCCTATTTTATCAGCTTCAGCTTAAAACTTTATTATTTCGGTTTGCATACTTAATGCTTGAGTGCCACTATAGGTCCATATTATATACCTCATTCAATTCATTCAGATGAAAGAAAGTTAAAATAAATTAATGAAAATCAGACATTGCGTTTAATTTGTGGTTCAACCAAAAATGTAAAAAAAAAAATGTAACTGGCCTGGACAAAAATTATGGTACTCATGAAAAAGTTTGAATTTGAACATAGGGACATGTTAAACTAGGTTGTGTCCTGGAATTAGCATCACAGGTGTCTTCAAAAATGTAATCTAGTTGAAGGGTAAAGAGTAGTCACTGTGCTGTTTGGTATCATGGTGTGTACCACACTGAACATGGACCAAAGGAAGCTAAGGTGAGAGTTGTGTCAAGAGATTAGAAAGAAAATTATAGACAAACATGTTAAAGGTAAAGGCTATAAAACCATCTCCAAACAGCTTGATATTCCTGTTCTTACAGATGCATTTATTATTCAGAAGTTTAACGTCTATGGAACTGTAGCCAACCTCCCTGGACATGGCTGCAAGAGGAAGATTGATGACAGGTTAAAGAGATTGATAATATGAATGGTAACCAATGAGCCCAGAACAACTTCCAAAGAGATCAGAGGTTAAATCTAAGGTCATGGTACATCAGTGTCAGACCGTACCAACCATCACTGTTTTTGCCAAAGTGGACTTAATGGAAGACAACCAAAAAGGTAACCAGTGTTGAAATCAAATCATGAAAAAGTGAAACTGGAATTTTACAGAGCTTCTGGGAGAATGTCCTTTGGACAGATGAAATAAAAGTGGAGCTTTTTGCCAAGTCACATCAGCTCTGTGTTCACATATATAAAAGTGAAGCAAACAAAGAACATGGTATCTACTGTGAAACATGAAGGAGGCTTGTTTTAGGGCTGAATTGCTTAATCAGGCACAGGATATCTTGAATCTGTGCAGAGTACAATGAAATGTGCTGCCCAGTGTTAGAAAGCTTGGTCTCAGTCGCAGGTTATGTGTTCTCCAACTAGATAATGAACCAAAACACACAGAGCATCCCAGACTGGCTAAGAGCAAAGCATTGGACTATTCTGTGACTTCTGAGAGCCCTGATCTAAATCCTATTGGACATCTGGGGAAGGTGATAAAACCTGCAGTCTGGAGAAGGCACCTTCACACTTGTGGACAGCTGGAGCATGAGGAGTGGGCCAAATACCTGTGGACAGCTGGAACACGAGGAGTGGGCCAAATACCTGTGGACAGCTGTTGAACACTTATCTCTCCTGAAAACAAAGGAATGGGCATGTTGATTTTTTTTTTCCCCCCAACATCTCCTGACTAGTGTTGAATGAACATTGAATACCTATTTGATATTTTTGTTTTGTTCCTGCTTTAATCTGCAAGTGTGACCAATGTTAGTCCAAAGTTGATAGCAAAAACTATTTGGACAACTTTACTAAGAAAAGGTTAGCAGTTCTGCTGTTTAATTCATCCTACTTAGTCATTGTCTGTTAAAGGGGTTGTCTCACCATGCTGTTTCACACAGCCACAGGCAGCTTCAGACTTACAGTTACTGGTCAGGCTGTGGGAGGCTCTACAGCTTCAGACTCACACTTCCTGGTTAGGCTGTCTGTGGGTCTACAGCTTCAGACTCACTCTTCCTGTTTAGGCTGTCTGTGGTTCTACAGCTTCAGACTCACACTTCCTGTTCAGGCCTTGGGAGGTTCTACAGCTTCAGACTCACTCTTCCTGGTCAGGCTGTGGGTGGGTCTACAGCTTCAAACTCACACCTCCTGGTTAGACTGTGGGCTGTTCTACAGCTTCAGACTCACACTTCCTGGTCAGGCGGTCTATATGAAGTTGGAACTAGTTGTTCAGCTATTCCTTTTATTACATCTCTTCTATAGTTTACATTTCTCTGTTGATTAAAGCAAATATACCTATTCCACTCTTAGGGTATGTCCACATGGCTTATTTTGGAGCGCATTTCGCCGTGTACTGCGCTTAATATGCCATAATTCCGGTAATCCATAGCTCTCATAGAGGACTATGGATTACGCCTCGTCCCCCTGCACGTACAATACGATCGTATTGTATGCGCGAGGAATTAAGTGACATGTCAATTATTCGTGACATGCCAGGGCCCATCACACACAGACTAGGCCATCTAAAAAAATTAGCATAACACGGAAAAGATAATTGATATAAATTATTTAAGTCAAATAGAGAAACCCCTATATTGCATAGACTCATTACAGTATGAATGACAAGGTTTAACCCCTTACTGACATAGGACGTATCCATACGTCCTGATGCCGGTAAGCGGTGATCCCACTACACAGCCGTGGGGTGTTAGCGGCTAATTGCAGCCGGAGGTTACAGCGCAGGATGGAGCCGCCGCCGCTGCCCCACCCTGCGCTGTTTAACCCCTTAGACGCCGCGGCAAAGAAGGTCGCGGCGTCTAAATGAATGAAAAACGGTGCTGCAGTGTGACTGCGGGAATCCGATGGCTAAACATGGCAGCAGGAAGCCTTGTGAAGGCTTCCATCGCTGACATGTTTTGAATTTCCCCACTTCTGGCCCCAGGCAGGAAGTGGGGAAACTGCCATCTTGGTACACCCATATGCAATGCATTAGGCTGTATTAACGATCGCACCCCCTAGTGGTGAAGCGCCCTATGGGGACTCAAAGTCAAAGTGTAAAAAAAAAAAAAAAAAAAAGTTTTAAAGTGTAAAAAAATCAAAAAATATTAAAAGTTCAAATCCCCCTCCTTTCGCCATTTTACAAGTAAAAAAAATAAAATAATAAAAAAGTGACACATATTTGGTATCGCCGCGTTAAAAAATGTCCGATCCATAATAATATAACATCGTTTATCTCGTACGCTGAACACTGTAGAAGAAAAAAGTTCCAATCACCAATATTGCGTTTTTTTTGGGTCATTTCACGTTCCATAAAAATTGGAATAAAAGTGATCAAAAAGTCGCATGCATTCCAAACTGATAGCAATAAAAAGTACACTTCAGCCCGCCAAAAATGCCCCGCCACTGACGTCCGTAGGTGTCAGTACAAAAAAGTTATTGGTCGCACAAAATGTCGCTGGGCGCAAATGTCAAAAATAAAAAATGTTTGGAATTTTTTACGGTACCAAAATATAACGGAATCCCTACATGTTTGGTATTGCTGGATGCGTATCAACCTGTAGAATACAGAGAACACATAATTTTACCGAAGAATAAACTCAGTGAAAAAAAACTCCTGCAAACTCCTGCAAACATTTTTTTCACATTTTGCCCCACTTAGAATTTCTTTGCCGTTCCTCAGTATATTCTATGGTAATGTGAATAACACCACTGGAAAGTACATCTTGTCCCGCAAATTAAAAGCCCTCATACGCCTAAGTACGTGGAAAACTAAAATAGTTATGGCTTCCAGAAGGCAAAGAGGAAAAAAACTGGTTAATATCATGTGTGAGCCCTATAACAAATAAAAAGATAATATTCTAATTTTTTGATATGCACTAGTATAATAGACCAAGAAACATACTATATGTACCCACAGCTAAGGATATTTTGATTCCAGAATACCCCAAAGAAAGACAGTACCTGGGCCACAGCAGCCACCAAGTGGGAAGGCAAAGGAAGTGAAATCTTTTCACCTACCAACGTTGGTTTTTGCCCTCCTAGTTGAGCCATGGATCTCTTTTGACTGTCCTGCCTGGTCACTGTTTGGGATCTCAGATGAGACCCCAGAAAACTTGCCTTTGCAAGACTTTAGGTGGACTCTCAAACACAGCCCACCACAAACATAATACAACACCAGCAGCACACTACTAGCACTAAAAAACAATCAAAAGGCACATAGGAATTTTTGGAAAATCATTTCTGCTACTTAGAATACATGAAACATTTTTTAGGTTCTTAGTTCACATTTTTTCAAAACTGCTTAAGCCCACCTCCCAATCAGCAAGGGGACCTCAATACAAGTGAGAACCTACACTAACATTACCACCCAATCAGCAAGGGGACCTCAGTACCGGTGGGAACCTACTCTAACGTTACCTCCCAATCAGCAAGAGGACCTCAATATAGGTGGTAACCTACTCTAACGTTACCTCCCAATCAGCAAGGGGACCTCAATACAGGTGGTAACCTACTCTAACGTCACCTCCCAATCAGCAAGGGGACCTCAATACAAGTGAGAACCTACACTAATATTACCTCCCAATCAGCAAGGGGACCTCAATACAAGTGAGAACCTACACTAACATTACCTCCCAATCAACAAGTGGACCTCAATACAGGTGGGAACCTACTCTAACGTTACCTCCCAAACAGCAAGGGGACCTCAATACAGGTGGTAACCTACTCTAACGTTACCTCCCAATCAGCAAGGGAACCTCAATACACTGGGGAACCTACTCTAACGCTACCTCCCAATCAGCAAGGGGACCTCAATACAGGTGGGAACCTACTCTAACGTTACCTCCCAATCAGCAAGGGGACCTCAATACAGGTGGTAACCTACTCTAACGTTACCTCCCAATCAGCAAGGGGACCTCAATACAGGTGGTAACCTACTCTAATGTTACCTCCCAATCAGGAAGAGGACCTCAATACACTGGGGAACCTACTCTAACATTACCTCCCAATCAGCAAGAGGACCTCAATACAGGTGGGAACCTACTCTAACGTTACCTCCCAATCAGCAAGGGAACCTCAATACACTGTGGAACCTACTCTAACGTTACCTCCCAATCAGCAAGGGGACCTCAATACAGGTGGTAACCTACTCTAATGTTACCTCCCAATCAGGAAGAGGACCTCAATACACTGGGGAACCTACTCTAAACATTACTCTCCAATCAGCAAGAGGACCTCAATACAGGTGGGAACCTACTCTAACGTTACCTCCCAATCAGAAAGGGGACCTCAATACAGGTGGTAATCTACTCTAACGTTACCTCCCAATCAGCAAGAGGACCTCAATACAGGTGGGAACCTACTCTAACGTTACCTCCCAATCAGCAAGGGGACCTCAATACAGGTGGGAACCTACTCTAACGTTACCTCCCAATCAGCAAGCGGACCTCAATACAGGTGGGAACCTACTCTAACGTTACCTCCCAATCAGCAAGGGGACCTCAATACAGGTGGTAACCTACTCTAACGTTACCTCCCAATCAGCAAGGGGACCTCAATACAAGTGAGAACCTACACTAACATTACCTCCCAATCAGCAAGGGGACCTCAATACAGGTGGGAACCTACTCTAACGTTACCTCCCAATCAGCAAGGGGACCTCAATACAAGTGAGAACCTACACTAACATTACCACCCAATCAGCAAGGGGACCTCAATACAGGTGGGAACCTACTCTAACGTTACCTCCCAATCAGCAAGGAGACCTCAATACAGGTGGTAACCTACTCTAACGTTACCTCCCAATCAGCAAGGAGACCTCAATACAGGTGGGAACCTACTCTAACGTTACCTCCCAATCAGCAAGAGGACCTCAATACACTGGGGAACCTACTCTAACGTTACCTCCCAATCAGCAAGGGGACCTCAATACAGGTGGGAACCTACTCTAACGTTACCTCCCAATCAGCAAGGGGACCTCAATACAAGTGAGAACCTACACTAACATTACCTCCCAATCAGCAAGGGGACCTCAATACAGGTGGTAACCTACTCTAACGTTACCTCCCAATCAGCAAGAGGACCTCAATACAGGTGGGAACCTACTCTAACGTTAACTCTCTGAACTGGCACCAAGAGAGGTAACATTCTGGGGTCCTCTGGGCGCGTCGCACCACACTCGTATTATTAGACACATATATGAATGTGGTTCGTCAAAACTAGGCGCATTACTGCTCGGACAGGCAGACCTATGTCAATGTGATCTGCCTGAGCCTGAGGAGTCGCAGTGGAGCTAGATTTGCTGTACGGGAAAAAAATTTCCAATATTTCTCAACTTTGACCAGAACAATAATAAAAAAGTAATTTCTGATAATTATCAAATTATATAAAATTTAATTATTTTACATTTTTAGTTTTTACTACTTTAAATTTGGAATTTATTTTTGCTGCTCTCACCCATTTTTCTACATACAGCAAGAGCAAGCACAGCACGGGTTTATTGCTGGGACCTGTGGTTCACCAAGCAGGATCAGTCCCATAGTTTCTATCACTGACATGCTATTCTAATGACTTCTCTCTTATTTCCAGCCTATCTATAACCTTAATACATGTTTGGGGCATTACTAATGCGCCAAAGTTCCATAATGCGCCAAACACACAGGCGAGGGGGGGGGGGGGACTTTAGACACTATTTGTAATTGTATAAAAAACACTTTCATACATCAGGCGCATTTGACACTGAAAACAAGACGCGATAATTCTCTGCAAAGCGCCTTCTTTCATACATGTCTCTCTCAGTGTTGTGCCTCTTTCCACAGTAAGATATAATTAGAATAGCAATATCACTGCTACTGCATGTGGAGCTGCTCCAAGATACGTTATGCAGTTGCACGCACTACGTATTGCTCCCTTTTTCCTGTTTCTGAATAGATTATAATTTCTGGCAGGAGTTTTCTTTGCTTCTGTTGGCAATTTCTAAACCAATGTCCCATTTTTTCCACTTTTATAACATCCCAGACTAGTTCTCTGCCTACAAACTGTTGTCCCCCTTTGCCAGCATCCCTGGCTATCTCGCCCTGGTCTCTTTCTGTCACGTTCCCTATCACGCCTACCTCTCTTTCCTTCTCTGGCTTACTCTACCATACATAAAGTTGATTCTGATCTTTGCTGTTGGAGTATAGAAGAACATTTCATAGAATAATGTCCTCTGTCCCCGCACTTCCAGCAACAAACATGGCACGTATTCTGTGGAAGACAAAGTCTGTTCTGATCTAAATAACTGAGCAGCTGCTACAGACATTTCAACTTCATTTAGTAAATACATTCTAAACTTCGACTCTACAAAAATGCTGGTCCATGCCCTTGTCATCTCCCGCCTAGACTACTGCAACATCCTTCTCTGCGGCCGCCCATCTAGCACCCTCGCTCCCCTTCAATCCATCCTCAACTCTGCTGCCCGTCTTATCCACCTCTCTCCTCGCTACTCCTCTGCCTCTCCCCTCTGCCAATCCCTGCACTGGCTTCCCATTGCCCAGCACATTCATTTCAAGTTACTAACATTGACCTACAAGGCTCTCCATACTCTCCCCTCCATACATCTCTGCCTTAATCTCCAGATATCTCCCCTCCATACATCTCTGCCTTAATCTCCAGATATCTCCCCTCATGCAATCTACGCTCCTCACAGGACCTTCTTCTCCGCTCTCCTCTTATCAGCTCCTCACACACCCGTCTCCCACACTTCACTCGTGCGTCCCCCACACTCTGCAACTCCCTGCCCCAACACATCAGACTCTCCCCCCCCACAATCACCAGCTTCAACAGCAACCTGAAAACCAATCTCTTAAGGAGCCTATAACCTACAAAAAACCCACTACATCCCCCACAAACACGTCTGCCCCTCACCTTCTGTCTCTTTCCCTGTTCCTTGTAGCCCTTGCGGGCAGGGCCCTCTATCCCTCTGTATCAGTTGTAGTCATTCATCATTACTATTGCACTTGTTTGACATATGTTATATATGTAACCCCCCCATTGAATGTACAGCGCCATGGAATCAATGGCTCTTTAAAATAAATAATAATAATAATAATAAACTCTTCACTAAGTAAGATGGTTCCACTATATGATTTGTATAACCCGTCCCACTTGTACAGTTGCTGATTGAACCACATTGATGCATCATGTTTCACACTACCAAAACCTTTATTTTCAACCACTTTTCCAACCACCTCTGAAATACGTCTTGCCTTGTCTTTCTGACCATGGACCGGTAAAAACCCATAAAATGTGAATTAGTAAGTTAACCCCTTACCGACCTATGATTTATGAATACATCAGGGTGCCCATAAGGGGCTTTTTAGCGGGATTCCGGCGCGATCCCGCTACATAGCCGGTGGGTATTAGCTGCTAATTGCAACTACCACCCGGCGGTTTCAGCCCTGGATGGTGACAGCGCCATCCCTCACTGTTTAACCTCTTAGACGCCACGACAAAAATGGCCGTGACGTCTAAATCTATGAGAAACTCACTTAACATGGCAGCTGGAAGTCTTGTGAAGGCTTTCGTCGCCGCCATATTTTCTATTTTACTGCTTCCTGTCCCAGACAGGAAGCAGTAAAACCGCCATATTTGTACACATTGTATTACAATGCATTAGGCTGTATAAACAATTGAGCACCCTAAGGCTATGTTCACAGGGTGTATTGCGGCGCGTTCAGTACGCACCGCAATACATCGTGTGTTTCGGGAGCTCGCGCTGATCTCCCGAGGCAAGGGGGGGGGGGGGTACCCCACCGGCCCCATTGACATGCACATTACTCGCGGCGCATAATCGGCGTGAATAAATGACATGTCACTTGACGAGGCGTAACCCATAGTATGAGAGCTATGAATTACCGCATTTCTCCGCATACAGAGCGCAAATATGTGGTGACATGCTCGCCGCAATTACGACGTGTGAACATAACCTAGTGGTGAGGTACCCTTGGGGGACTCAAAGTTAAAGTAAAAACAAAAAAGAAAAACGTTTTAAAGTGTAAAAAAATTAAAAGTTCAAATCACCCCCTTTTGAGATTTTACAAATGAAAAAAATAAAACAATGAAAAAAAGTTATTTGGTATCGGTGCGTCCGAAAAAGTCCGATCTATTAAATAATAACATAATTTATCCTGTACGCTGAACACCAGAGAAGAAAAAAAATCCAAACGCCAAAATTGCGGAGTTTTCTTGTCATTTCAAGTCCCCTAAAAACTGGAAAGAATTTTATTAAAAAATGTATTCCAAACTGGTAGAAATAAAAAGTGCACTTCAGCCCACATAAAATGCCCCTCACTCAAGTCTGTAGGTGTTTGTACAAAAAGTTATTGGTCACAGAAAATGGCGCCGCGACGCAAATTCAATAATAGAAAATGTTTGGAATTTTTTTTACGGTATCAAAACATAACGAAAACCCTGCATGTTTGGTGTTGCTAGATTCTTATCAACCTGTAGAATACAGAGAACTAATAATTTTTAACAAAGTTTAAACGCTGTAAAAGCAAAACCCCCACAAAGATGGCGCAAGTACACTACTGTTCAAAAGTTTGGGGTCACCCAGACAATTTTGTGTTTTCCCTGATACTTTTATTTCTCAAATGAGTTGCAAAATGAATAGAAATCTCGTCCAGACATTGACAAGGTTAGAAATAAGGATTTTTATTTGAAATAATAATTTTCTACTTCAGACTTTGCTTTCATCGCTCCCTTTGCAGCAATCCCAGCATTGCAGACCTTGGGCTTCTAGCTGGTAATTTGCTGAGGTAATCTGGAGAAATTTCCCCCCTGCTTCCAGAAGCCCCTCCCACAAGTTGGATTGGCTTGATGGGCACTTTTTGTGCACCATACGGTCAAGCTGCTCCCACAACAGCTCAATGGGGTTGAGATCTGGTGACTGCGCTGGCCACTCCATTACAGATAGAATACCCTAAATAGTTCTTGCATCATTTGGAGGTGGCTTTGGGTCATTGTCCTGTTGCAGGATGAAATTGGCTCCAACCAAGCGCCCCCCACAGGGTATGGCATGGGTTGCAGAATGGAGTGATAGCCTTCTTTTTCAAAATCCCTTTTACCCTTTTACAAAACTTCCCCTTTACCCCACCAAAAACCCCCGACCCTCACATGACCCCCAGCACTGAAAGCACCCCAAACCTTACCATTTTACCTCCACCAGCACCAAAGCAACCCCAGACCATCACATGACCTCCACCAGCACCAAAGCCACCCCAGACCATCACAGGACCTCCACCATGCTTGACAGATGGTGTCAGGCTCTTCCAGCATCTTTTCAGTTGTTCTGCATCTCACAAATGTTCTTCTGTGTGATCCAAACACCTCACACTTCGATTCGTCTCTCCATAACACTTTTCCCAATCTTCCTCTGTCCAATGTCTTTGTTCTTTAGCCCATATTAATCTTTTCCTTTTATTAGTCGGTCTCAGATATGGCTTTTTCTTTGCCACTCTGCCCTGAAGGCCAGCGTCCCAGAGTCGCCTCTTCACTGTAGACGTTGACACATGGTGTTTTGCGGTACTATTTAATGAAGCTGCCAGTTGAGGACCTGTGAGGCATCGCTTTTTCAAACTAGAGACTCGAATGTACTTGTCTTGTTGCTCAGTTGTGCAGCGGGGCCTCCCACTTCTCTTTTTACTCTGGTTAGAGCCTGTTTAAGCTCTCCTCAGAAGGGAGAAGTACACACCATTGAATGAAATTGTCAGTTCTTGTCAATTTCTCGCATGGAATAGCCTTCATCTCTCAGCACAAGAATAGACTGTCGAGTTTCACATGAAAGTTCTCTTTTTCTGGCCATTTTGCGAGTTTAATCGAACCAACAAATGTAATGTTCCAGATTCTCAACTAGCTCAAATGAAGGTCCGTTTTTATAGCTTCTCTAATCAGCAAAACTGTTTTCAGCTGTGCTAATATACTTGCACATGGGTTTTCAAGGGTGTTAAAAATATCCAATAGATTTCTTACCCATGTAAGCTAACACCATTTTCCATTAGATCTCTGGAGTGATGGTTTTTGGAAATGGGCCTCTATCCACCTATGTAGATATTGCATTAACAACCAGACATTTACAGCTAGAATAGTCATTTACCACATTAACAATGTATAGAGTGGATTTCTGATTCATTGAAAAAAAACTGTGCTTTTCTTTCAAAAATAAGGAAATTTCTAAGAGACCCCAAACTTTTGAACGTTAGGGTATATTTTTTCACATTTTGCCCCACTTAGAATATTTTTGTGGTTTCCCAGTATATTCTACGGTACGGTGAATAATATCATTAGAAAATACATCTTGTCCAGCAAAATAAAAGCCTTCTTATGTCTAGGCAGGTGGAAGAATAAAAAAAGGAAAAACGAGCGTGAAAAAAAAAAAAGTCCGTGGCATTAAGGGGTTAATTTACCCAATATTGAACTAAGGAATTGAAAATCACTTTGTTCCAAATTAACATTTTTCTGAGACAAATCATTTGTGCCCAGATGCACATCAACCCCATTATACTCACTGACGATATTTACAATACACCTTCTGTCTCTACCGGCAGTGGCACCTGGAAGATATTTTACCATCTTTACTATGTCATCACCTTGTCCTAAATCAACGCCTCGAACAATTGTGTCACCCACGAGCAAATACATTTTATTTTTATGCTACAGGTCAAGATCAGCTCTCTTCGCTATGGCCAGTAGGTCAGAGAACTGGCAAGTTCACTGATCCCGGGGAGCCTGTCTTACAGCATAGATGTCTGAACCAACAGTCAATATATATCAAATTTACACAACAGACTTTTATAGGCCTCCAGGGACCTTCCAAAAACCTGGCCTGGAACACAGAGAGTAGACGCCCACCCGACACATTGTCTACTCCTGATAAGTCGACCCAGGAAAGGCTGAAAAGCCACACTAACTACACAGCGCTGCCAACTGTTTACTGCAGCTGACAACTTATATGGCTGGCTCCTACCCCACCAAGGCCAGGCACCCTTGGTGGTGTGTTGCTTGCAGATCTCCGGCTGCACATCCTCTAGTGGCAGAAACATGCGACTACCTGCGGTCGCTCTGCCACAACCTATAAAAGAAAAAACAAATACCCCAATACCCCAGAAGCAATAGTTTTGTATATGTATACAGGGGTGAGCGACAAATACTGTCTGAGGACTGTGTTTAACCAAGTGGCTCTGGTGGCCAGAGCGTGGCGCACCCTACAGTCATGGGAGGATAACGTTTTATCGAGCAGCTTGAGTGAACCCCAAACTGAGGTGCAGCGAAGACTGTTATCCATAGATTCTTCAAAAGAGAGTCTATCCTATGTTATCCTTAAAATATATATTTTTTTGTTAAGACACATGTCTGAATGTATGACGATTAAATCAATAAAATCCTGAATGTACAAGGGAGTCCGATTAGGTGTGGTCTCTTAGTGGGAGTCAAGGTGAGCTCTGTGTTGACTTCCGGCAATCGCACATATGGGACTTTAATTGAGGGAATCACTGCTCCTGCATTAGTCCACTGAGTGTCTGGGCTGGCTGTGAAATGAAGTGTAACTTGAATGTAATCCACTTATGTGTGCTTGTAACATCTTGCCAAGGTTAAGTAAAGGAGGCCTCTGCTGCTGAAGTTTATATTTCAACCCTTTATCTCCAGCCTGTTATTTCTGCACCACACATCAAGAGCACCTCACACACCATGTACAGCAGGCAGTTGAGGGACTGACCATCACCCGAGTGTGCCCCGGGGCAAACAACTACCACCATCATCCTCAGTGCAGACTCCCTCTTCACTGGTGCCGGAGAATCATGAGAGATGTGGGTGGCGAAGTGTGTAGCCACTGTGACAAGGAAGCATGCATGGGCCTGCGACTGCCGCTCCCATCTCCCTCTCCTCTGCCTCCCTCCGTGTGTCCCGGTCCACCACACATGTATGCTTGGTTTGGCTGAAACATGGGGAGCAAGGAATAAGCCACTGCCACATATGTATGTTCCTTGAGAACATATCTTGATTAGCATTTCATGAATATTGAATACCCTCTAGATGTTTTGCTAGTCAAGCTGAAAACTGCAAATTTGGCCATGGTTCTACTAGTGTCACTATTTACTAGACTGAGTCACATTTGCTGCCCGGGTTTCTCCCAAAAGTGGGGATGAAATTTTTTGCATTTTTTGGCCCATTTTCAAAGTGGCAGAATTTGGATTGTTAATGGCCAGAAAAAACTGTGTTCTGCAATACTTTGTAGCCCTTATGAATCTTCTTCTAGCAGTGTTGCCTAGCGTACCAGTGCAATGACTGGTTGGATGGTTGTACATCATCCTTGCTAGCTCCACCAAGAAACTTATTGCAGTCGGCTTTTGGTTTTTTAGCATGGATTTTGTGGTCAGCTTTTGGATTCTGCCGGCCCATTGACAATGAACAGTACATTTTCTGAAAATCCTTCAGAAGAATGTGCATGTTCCAAGTTTCTTGCATAGCCCTCGGCTTTGAAACCCACTCAAAAACCCGTGCCGTGAAACTAGCTTCGGATTTTCTATTCAGGTCTAAGGGAATGGCTTACAGTCAGTTTTCAAATTGATTCCAAATCCAAAATCAGTCATGAAAACCAAATATAAATCCTTGTTAATGGATGGGCCCTAAAACACATAATAAATTTGCTGTAAAGTATATGCGATATTATTTTTGGTGCAAATTGTGCCAGAATTCTGGCGCAACTGCCTTGATAAATGTGCCTCAAAGTTACTATCAAGGAAAGAAACAAAGGGGCACATGTATCAATAGTGTCAATTTGAAAAGACATTTTTTAATTGGACAACGTTTCAATGCGTCACATTTATCATAGTGTTCAAAAATATGGCGCAGGTTGAACCGGTCTAGTCTAAGTTTGTACCACTATTACTTTTATGCCACTAACTACTGCAAAATTTTGGCACATTTTTGGCGCATGTTAAGCCACACCCCTTTTCATGCAATGCCACAGCCCCTTATCCTTTTACCGAGCGGCCGGCGACTTTTGACGTGGGGCGGTGCAGGTCACGCTGCACAAGTTTTTGACGCGCTGCAGTTTGTGTTTGCGGCTCCAGGGGCCAAAACAGCGCTGGAAAAAGACCTTACTTCACGTTTCCCGCTCAGCCTCTGCAAGTGCCGGGGAGCGGGGGGAACCTCCAGTCCCTGGTGCTTTAATTGCCAGATTTTTGTGGGGGCCCCCCAAATCATAATCAAAAGGCTTTCCCCTTTTCTGTCGGGTGTTTGCTCTAGAATGGGCCCACAGAGCCGTGGATGACTCACAGTCGCCCCGGGACCTAGAGTACCCCAGGGGGTGTCTGTTTTTAAAAAGCCAGTGATCGGGCGACTGTGTGCTGCCCTACTCGCCTGTGTCAGACTGACACAGATTATAATGATTTTCATATATAATATGCTAAAACATTTTCTAAGTTAAAAAAAAATTAACACAGTTCTCCCCCTTTAGGGTTTTCAAAAAAGTAAAAAACAAAGGGGTTTGAAAAAAAAAAATAAATAATAAAATAAAAAGAAATAGAAAAAAATTGTCATACATTACCCCCAAAAAAAAACTTTTCCAATAAGGTACCCAGACGACCCTAATAACCTGTAGAATTAATCTAACGAGTTATGAAGTGTGAAATGTGAATCGTGTAAAAAAAAATGCAAAAAACAAAAAATATTGAAAAAAAAGTAAACAGAAATTCTGCAATAATTTATAACAAACTATTCCCCAAAAAGTAAAACTTCTCCGGAATAAAACGAGGCCTCGTACGACTGCTTCATTGAAAAAAAATAAAAAAAAAGTTACGACTGTTGAAACGCAAGGAGGCAAAAATGAAAAAAAAAAATTTCGGTCGTTAAAAGGGGTTGTCTACTACATTTTAATCTCACCTCAGTCCCCGTTTTTTTGGGTTTTTTTTGAATTAGGCCGGTTTACTGGCTTCCACTAGGCTGCAGTAGAAGCCAGGTCTGTAGCTATAGCAATCAGTGCTGGCAGCCTATCAGGAGAGATTGAACAGGTCTGTAGCTATAGTGATCAGTGCTGGCAGCCTATCAGGAGAGATTGAACAGGTCTGTAGCTATAGCAACCAGTGCTGGCAGCCTATCAGAGAGAATCAAACAGGTCTGTAGCTATAGCAACCAGTGCTGGCAGCCTATCAGGAGAGATCAAACAGGTCTGTAGCTATAGGACCTGAGGGGCTAATGCAGCCCATACAAGAGGGGATATCTCAGAATAGGTAGGACACTGTTAGGCCCTGTTCACACGGCTTATTCCCGACGGATTTGTGCGCCGTATTGAGCGCCCAAATCCGCCGTGAATAAGGGGCGGGACGGGGGTGGGGCCGGCGCGCACGGGGGCGCCGCTCCCGGCCCCATAGACAATGCATTGTTTACGGCGCGTCCGCGCCGTAAATAATGTGCAAGTCACTTTCTCCCCCCTCGGCGGATTTGCCGAGAGGGGAGGAGCGACGGATTCCACTGTTCTCTATGAGAGCAGTGGATTACCATAATTGCTGCCGCGGATTGGCGCCGTACTGAAGCGCAAATCCGGCGCGCAGTACGGCGCCAATCTGTGGCAAAATAAGCCGTGTGAACGAGGCCTTAATGGACACATATTGCAAAGTGACTTGATTTTGCAAGATCTTTAACATAAAAAGCAATCCTTGAAGTGAGACAACCCCTTTAACTTCTTTTCAGGTGTTCGGCTTAAGGGGTTTATCAAGGCCGCACCCCCTTTGATGGAAGAGGCGCACAAGTGTCTGGAAAGTGTCTAAAATACATAATCAATGTGGTGTAATGCATGGACGACATTATTTTGGGCCAAATTGTGCCAGAATTCTGGCACAACTGCCTTGATAAAAAGTTGTCACCGAGCACTATGAACCGTCCCACAATTGCATGCCCGGCTGCCCCCATGGATGGGAGTGAGTACAGAACTATACAGACACTTGTTCCACCAGTAGAGCAGGTGTGGGGGCAGCAGGGGGCGCTGCAGAGGGCTTCCTTCTCACCATCACCTTCGGGTTCTGAATTTCTCCTGTGAGCAGGATGCCTGGTGCAGTCGCCGCTCACTTAGATCCCGTGGCTGCCGGTAACAATGATCTGTTTTATTGTCCCTCCATGATAATTAGCTTCCTCCACACTTGGACAAGTAATTATAACAATGACAGATGGAAATGAATGTCGTCAGCCCCACAAACCATTCCCTTAGTTACACATCACAAGTGAGAGGCAGAATACCAAACAAATAGAAGACTCCGGCAGGGAACGCTCCAAAGCAAGTGCTGATTCTCATAGATCTCCCATAAGGGCATTTAAAGGGAAGGTGTCATCAAAAAATTACTTTTTGTTTAACTACACGTTTTTATATGAAAGGGGTTGTCTCACTACATTGATTCCCTCACCTCAGCCCTGTTTTCTTGGTTTCATTTTGAATTCAGGGACGTGTTTACTGGGTTCCACTAGGCTGCAGTAGAAGCCCGGTCTGTAGCTATAGCGACCAGTGCTGGCAGCCTATCAGGAGAGATCAAACAGGTCTGTAGCTATAGCAACCAGTGCTGGCAGCCTATCAGGAGAGATTGAACAGGTCTGTAGCTAAAGCAACCAGCACAGCAGCCTATCAAGAGAGATTGAACAGGTCGAAAGCTATAGCAACCAGCACTGGCAGCCTAGTAGGAGAGATTGAACAGGTCTGTAGCTAAAGCGACCAGCGCTGGCAGCCTATCAGAATAGATCAAACAGGTCTGTTGCTATAGCAACCAGTGCTGGCAGCCTATCAGGAGAGCTCAAACAGGTCTGTAGCTATAGCAACCAGCGCTGGCAGCCTATCAGGAGAGATCAACCGGATCTGTAGCTATAGCGACCTGAGAAGCTGATGGAGCCTGTATCTAGGAATAGGTAGGACACTGATAATGGACACATATTACAAAGTGATTTGTTTTTGCAAGATTTTTAACATAAAAATCAATTCTTGTAGTGAGACAACCCCTTTAAACACATTTTTTAAGAATTTTTGGTTATGTTTACATTTTTACATTTTCCATATCACTTTCAATGTTTTTTTTTTTATAATTCTTAAGTCCTGCAGTTTTCACTTTGGCCACTAGGCCTAATAATAGTCTGACACTTCCTGTTCTGTAGAGGAAGATTTTCAGTAGTTTGCTCATGAACAGTACAAGCAGGGTCAAACTGAAAGATGACACCAATAGGAGATGTCACAGTTCCTCCTATCCCCCTCCCTGCACACTGACTTCTTTCCAAGCCACAGAGCAGCCCTAGAAAATTATCCTATAGAAGTCAATGGGTCTGCTCCTGTTCACAGGCTCCTATGTGCATGAAGCTGCTGTAAAGCATCTCTCTAAATGCTGTTAAAGTAGTGCAAGCAAGAAAGTTGTCTCCACAATCATATATAGACGACTGAATTGAGAAATCCACAATTAGAAAATAAAACTGGCCAAGAAGAAAAGAATCTGGATCAGGGTCTGGTTTTAATAAGTAAAAAAAAAAAAAAATTGCCGACAGATTCCCTTTAAAGCAAATAGAAAAATTCTTATCTTTAGTTTACTTGCTTTACTTTTCTAAGATTGTTCTCTTCCTTGTTGCCTTTTAAGAGCCATAAATTTTTTTTATTTTATTTTCTCCTACATAGACATACGTGGGCAGGGCAAAGAGCGACATGAATGGATTTTGGCGCCCAGGTGTCATTTTTTTTGTGCACATTAGTGGCGTAGAATGCACCTGAATCTATGAACCTGTTCTACTGTGGGACATAGATTTAGCGCTTTCTACCTACAAAGCGACACTTCTGGCTCAGGTAAACCAGAAGTGCTCTACCTGGTCCAGCAGTAATGCGCCTGGATTTGCCGTACTGAAGCTATAAATCTGTAGCTTCGTACGGTTGTAGTGCGACACGCCTCCCGCCATCCCATAGGTGGCGCTGCAGAGTCTTAGCTCTTTCCTATGTGCTTATTTGAATATATTAAAATTTTAGTGATGCAACCACGGCATGTAAGTCTCCACACATCTACATGGTGCCGCTCCCTAATGTGTAGTGACAGCCCCCGACTGAAAACAGGTCACAACGTGCATTAACCCGGCAGGCTGCTGGGGTCCGGGCCACAGGGCCGGCTCGGAGCGCCCGCCGAGGGGACCGGTGTTTCCCCCCCGGCGGGCCCCGAGTGCCGGCGCACGCACAAGGGCCGCAATGGTCGCATATACGACCGGACCCCTGCGCCAGCAGGCCGACAGGCCCCCCTCGCCGCACGGCCGGGTCACCGACCCAGCCATCATGACGGCCACCTGCACTGTGCGGTGCAAGCAGCGGCTGAGGCTGGACAGCGGGGATCTTCTGATCCCATCTGTTCAGCTCCCAGGAGGCCGCGGGGCAGGTGCGCGATGAGAAGACGTCATCGCGCGCCTGTTCCGCGGCCCACACTCTGCTGCGAGCGGCCGCCGCCTCCGGATGAGAGAAGAGGAAGCAGAAGCAGAGACTTCAGGTGAAGTTTGGTTTTATTTTATTTTTTTTAAACTACTTGCCCTGGCTACCAGCTATATACTGCCCCCCTGGCGACCAGCTATATACTGCCCTGGCTCCCATATATATACTGCCCTGGCTACCAGCTATATACTGCCCTGGCTACCAGCTATATACTGCCCTGGCTGCCACCTATATACTGCCCTGGCTACCAGCTATATACTGCCCTGCCTACCATCGATATACTGCCCTGGCTACCAGCTATATACTGCCCTGCCTGGCTGCCACCTATATACTGCCCTGGCTACCACCTATATACTGCCCTGCCTACCAGCTATATAATTCCCTGCCTACCACCTATATACTTCCCTGCCTACCACCTATATACTGCCCTGGCTACCAGCTATATACTTCCCTGCCTACCACCTATATACTGCCCTGGCTACCACCTATATACTGCCCTGGCTACCACCTATATACTGCCCTGGCTACCACCTCTATACTGCCCTGCCTACCACCTATATACTGCCCTGCCTGACTGCCACCTAAATACCCGCCTTGGCTACCACCTTATTACTTTCCCTGCCTACCAGCTATATAATGCCCTGCCTACCACCTATATACTTCCCTGCCTACCACCTATATATTGCCCTGGCTACCACCTATATACTCCCCTGGCTATCAGCTATATACTTCCCTGCCTACCACCTATATACTGCCCTGGCTACCACCTATATACTGCCCTGGCTACAAGCTATATACTGTCCTGGCTACCACCTATATACTTCCCTGCCTACCACCTCTAAACTACACTGGCTGCTACCTATATACTGCCCTGCCTGCCACCTATATACTGCCCTGGCTACCACCTATATACTGCCCTGCCTGCCACCTATATACTGCCCTGTCTGCTACCTATATACTGCCCTGCTTACCTACCTATATACTGCCCTGCCTACCTATATACTGCCCCGCTTGCCTACCTATATACTTCCCCTGCCTACCTATATATCAGCCCTGACTGCCTGGCTATATACTGCACAGCCTTGCTATATACTGCCCTGCCTGCCTATATACTGTCCCTTCCTATATACTGGCCCTGCCTGGCTATATACTGGCCCTGCCTGACTATATACTGACCCTGCCTATATACTGGTCCTGCCTAGCTATATACTGCCCTGTCTACCTATATACTGGTCCTGCCTAGCTATATACTGCCCTGTCTACCTATATACTGGCCCTGCCTACCTATATACAGCCCTGTATACCTATATACTGCCCTGCTTACCTATAAGTGGCCCTGCCTACCTATATACTGGCCCTGCCTACCTTATATACTGGCCCTGCCTGCCTACATACTGGCC
Source organism: Phyllomedusa bahiana (assembly GCA_025379985.1). Taxonomy (NCBI): domain Eukaryota; kingdom Metazoa; phylum Chordata; class Amphibia; order Anura; family Hylidae; genus Phyllomedusa; species Phyllomedusa bahiana. The sequence continues at coordinate 48,510 of JAODAL010008356.1, read as the reverse complement.
CTGCCTGGCTACTTTCTGGCCCTGCCTGGCTACTTACTGGCCCTACCTGGCTAATTACTGCCCCTGGCCCTACCTGGCTAATTACTGGCCCTACCTGGCTAATTACTGAGGGCAGCCCCAGCTAACCGGCTAGTTACTGGGGGCAGGCCCAGCTAACCGGCTAGTTACTGGGGGCAGCCCGAGCTACCTGGATAGTTACTGGGGGCAGCCCCAGCTACCTGGCTAGTTACTGGGGGTAGCCCCAGCTACCTGGCTAATTACTGGGGGCAGCCCTAGCTACCTGGCTAGTTACGGGGGCGCCCTAGCTACCTGGCTAGTTACGGGGCACCCCAGCTACCTGGCTAGTTAATGGGGGCAGCGCCAGCTACGTGGCTATTTACAGGGGTAGGCCCTGTATACCTACAAAATTGATGGAGGAAGGCCCTGTTTACCTAACTAATGGGGGTCTACCTATTTACATGCCACTTATCTGACATTTTTTAATTTCTAATTTTTAGGGTCTAACATACCCTGTTTGGGGACTTGATAGGAAAGTGCTGGAAAAGAGAGGAGTCTAAGATGTATTTGTGGTAAATTTTACAGGGACGATTAGTGACCACTAGAAGAGGACACTGCATGCTGTACCGGACAGAGAAAGAAATAGAAGGGAACAACTCATCAGGGAAGACGCCATGGAGGTTTGGGCCAGAAGCAGAAGAAAAGGAGAAGAGAACAACTCCCATCAGAGATGACGTCTCCTGTGAGTCCCTGCTGTCAGGGGTCATTTTTAGAGATGGGCGAATTGATTCTAACGAAGTGGAATTCGTTTAGAATTTCAGGAAAACTTCGGTTCGGAACGAAGTCGAACTTTGGGGTGATTCGGGTGAACGAAGTGTGCTTTTGATTGATAAAATGGCTGCGAGCACATGGCGCTACATGGGGCAAAGCACTCTGGGAGGAAGAAGGACATAGCCTGCATGACATGTGCAGAGATGAAGCCAATCAGAGACCGGCGGGATTCTGTGACGTCACCGCACTATATAAGTCCGGGCGCGCCGCTTGTAGCTCACACTCCTCTCACTGTGCTCATCAGGGAAGGTGCTGCCGCGGCCGATAGCTCTTACTGAAGAACTGATTTTTACACAGCGATTTTTGTGGGGTGTCTCAGCTTGTCTCAGAGACTGTTCTCTGAATGTTCTATTTCTGATTTTTTTGGGGTATTGGATCTGAAATCCAGTGTGCGTCCACTGCAGCTGCATATACATTCAATATCCAAGTGGATCTAAGCCAGTTCCTGTTGTATTCATTTAAAGAAACAGCGTTTTTACAATACAAATGCCACTTAATTTTTGGTTGATCAATTCTTTTGCGCAATTTACATCCAGGGGTTAATTAAGCGTTGTTCTGCAGTTGTACTCAGTAAAAGACACTTTGTTTTTCACCACCACAGAAGAAATTCTGTAGCCTAATTCATGTCCGAAGGTTAATTAAGCCTGTTTGTGCTTTTATATTCAGTAAAATACACTGTGTTTTTAAACGGCACATACAAGTCAATTTCTCCTGCCCATTTGTGGAGCGCAATTTATATCCAAGGGTTACCTAAGCTTGTTACTGGGTTCATTGGCGTCAAATACAGGTGTGTATAATTATCATATACAGATATCTTCATCAAACAGTGTCATACATTTTAGAACAAACAGTATGTCAGACAGAGAGGTGGCAGGCTCTTCACCTGCGAGTGGCAGAGTCACAAACATTCAGGCCCAGGTCGCAGCACAGCAAGGGACTTCGCAGCAGGGGTCACTCGGTGATGACAAAACTGCATCTGTCATCTAGCGGCCGTGTGTTGTTCAGCAACCCAAGGGTTCTTGATTGGTTGACTAGGTCATCCACTTCCTCCCAGATGACATCTGATGACCCCAGCCAGGAGTCGGTGGGAACCTCAGACACAACCCTTAGTTGGCAGCGCCACTATATAGCGAGGATGAACAATTTGAGGAGGACAGTCAGCAACTACTTGGCAGCGAAGAAATGGGGCCAATATCCCCTGCTTCTTGCAGTAGGCGGCAAAGTATAGATGTGGAGAGTAGCATGGGAGGTCATGTTGTGAGAGGTCAGCCTCGGCATACCAAGACCGGTGATGAGGACAGCAGTGACGATGAAACACAAATAGATGATGATGTAGCCGACCGCACTTGGGAGCCGGGTGAGGCAAGGGCTTCATCATCGTCAGGAGAAGAGGGCGTCAGCTTGTGCGTCAGGCAGCGGCGCAGCCAGCAAGTGGTCGTGTGGCTGGGAGTCAGCAGGGTAGCAGCAGTGTGAAGTCGGGAGCCAAGCGGCCATGAGGTAAAAAAACCCGCTTCGCTGGTCCAAGAAAGTAGCGGCACAGGGGCTCCGCGAGGCAGCGGCGGCAGTAGTCACTCAGTGCGGAGCGTTGGCGGTAAAATCCGATACTCGGCGGTGTGGCAGTTCTTTGCTAAGACACCGGAGGAGCCGAATATGGGTATATGTAGAATCTGTAAGCAGAAAGTGAAGCGTGGCCAGGGAGCTAACGTTGGCACCACGGCCCTGCATCAACACATGCAGCGTCACCATCCGGTGGCCTGGGAGAAACGTGGCTCAGATGTGGTGGTCCATTCTGCCGCCGCAGCAACAGCAGCAGCAGCAGCACCCAGTGGCACGCATGCCATTGCAGCCAGTCAAGGCTCCACCACCTCTGCAGAAGGGTGCTGTTTCTCTTTGACATCTCCGGCTCCAGATGCTCCTGCTCCTCGCTACTCATGGCGCCAGCAGTCGTTCAGCGAGGCGATTGCAAAGAGACAACAGTATGCGTCCAACCATCCTAAGGTGCAGCAGCTGACCGTGCTCCTGTCCAAGTTGTTGGTACTGCAGTCCCTCCCTTTCCAAATGGTGGACTCTGCACCGTTCAGAGAACTAATGGCTTGTGCCGATCCGAGATGGAGAGTTCCAAGCCGTAATTTCTTTTCCAAAAAGGCAGTACCAGCACTTCATAAATATGTAGAACAGAAGGTGGGCCAGTCCTTGAGCTTATCGGTTTGTTCCAAGGTGCACGGCAGCGCAGACGTCTGGAGCTGTAACTACGGTCAGGGCCAGTACATGTCCTTTACGGCCCACTGGGTGAATGTGCTTCCTGCCCAGGCACACCAACAACTTGGACAGGAGACGCCGCTTTCTCCTCCACGTTGTCAAACTGCTGCTCCTGCGCCAATGTCCGCCTCCTCCTCCTCCACCACCATCTCAGCCTCCACAAGTACTGCTCCATCATACCACATGTGTAGGGCACAGCGGTGTCACGCAGTTCTACACCTGGCTTGCCTCGGCGAACGGAGGAACTGCTCCGCGTCATGCAGCAAGAAATCGATGTGTAGCTTTCTCCGCGCCAACTGAAAATCGGAACAAGGGTGACGGACAATGGGGAGGAAACATGGTGTCCGCGCTGCACCGAGGAGGGATGGTCCATGCGCCCTGCATGGCCCCCACGTGTTCAATCTGGTTGTGAAAAGGTTTTCCTAAAGTCTTCCACCGATCTTCAGCACATTCTGAAAATGGCCAGGAAACTTGTGCATGCACTCATCCATTCGTTACAAAGCCAGGAAACACCCTCCTCGAGTTGCAGCGGCAGAACGGCCTCCCCCAACACACTCTGATATGCGATGTTTTCCACCCCTGGAATTCCCAGCCTGCACATGTTGGACTGACTGTATGAAAGAGAAAGGCCATTAACGATTTTTTTATGATCCCAGGCAGACAGAAGTACTCCCCTGTGTAAAATTTGATGTCAGCCAGTGGCAGCTCATGCCGTTTGTTGAGGCCATTCGAGGAGGGCGACGTTATTTGTCAGTCCGCCAGGACTACGGGATGAATAACGTCATTCCACTGCTCATGTCCTGGAACAGATGCTGAAAATCTGTCTGGGCAAAGGGGGCTGAAGATGTGCAATTACATCTCGTGGCCACATGAGTCCGGTGGGGGACTGAAATGGAGGAGGAGGACATTGGAGCAGAACATTGTCTGGTGAAATGAGTGGATTTTCTACCCAGGTGAAAAGAGAGGAGGAGCAGGAGCAGTTGGAGGAGCTAGATTTGGGGAATGAGGAAGACGAGGCAGATGACCCCCAAGCACCATGGCAGTATACGTGGAAATGGAGGCAGGGAGCCCCTGGAGTCACTTGTGCAGATGGCCCCCAGCATGCTTTTTTGCCTGCTAGCGACCCGCCGAATAAGTCAGCATCCGGTAGAGGGATGACTTCTGGCTCTCCACCCTATTGGGGCCCTCGCTACCGGTCCAAAATGGGAGCCTTTTTCCCAGCTATTGAGAGGGAGGACAAACTCAAATACTATAGGGAAATCCTCCGTAACAGTTGGCTGCTGCCTATGTGCGGCATCGTCCCTCCTCGACAGGTCGGGACCGGGGGGTTTCCTCAGAGCTCACGTACTACTGCCGCGGCTGCTGGGGGAAGGTGGGGGGGGGGGGGGGGTAGGAGCATACCAGCTCCACCCAGTTAGTAACCTAAGTCTGGATCACTGATGAGCTAGTGAGGAGGGCAGTCGCCAGCAGCAGCAGGCAGGCCCTGGAGCAGTCCCTGAACCAACAGGTGGTGGCCTACTTGGACAGCACTCTGCCACCCCAGTTAGAAGAATCCGCTGGACTACAGGGCAGCCAAACTGGATGTGGGGGGGCCGCAACTTGCCGAGTTTGCAGTGAGAAGCTGTCCTGCCCGGCCAGTAGTGTGGCATCAGAGCGGGTGTTTCAGTGCGGTGGGGGCCATCGTTACCCAAGGAGAACCCGCTTGTCCACGGGAAATGTGAACGACTGACCTTTGTCAAGATGAATCAGGCGTGGGTGGGCCCGGATTTCCACACACCAATGCCTTAGGCATCAGACTACATCAGCCATGACGCCTCACCCAAACTGTGAGAAATGAGTTGGGTTCAAACAAAACCTTCCTCAGCCACTATTCTGATGCCACCACCCCTGATGCCACACATCTGTGACAGTTTCTCCATCTGCCACCAACCATCTTTACCAGGGACTGGTATTGCCACCCACCTCCACACTCTGTTATTGTGCCACTGTCTGACCTCATACTGCTGCTGTGGCTGCTGCCGTGACCTACACACTGTGTCATTGTGCCACTCTGGGACCTATTCCTGTTTTTGCCACCTCCAGAATGTCATTTGTCCACTGTCTGACCTCATGCGCTCTGCAGTGACCTCCGCACTGTGTCATTGTGCCACTCTGTGGCCTACTCCTGTTTTTGCCACCTCCGCTCTCAGTCATTGTGCCACTCTGTGGCTTCCTTGTGTTTTGCCCACCTCCAGAATGTCATTGTGCCACTCTCTGACCTCATGCTGCTGTGGCTGCTGCCGTGACCTAGACACTCTGTCACTAATGTTGCCACCTGAGCTCTCTTTTTTTTCCAGCTTTCGCTGGCATGACTTTATCAGGCTACATTCCCGCTTGAGTTTTTTGGTCAGTTTTGCCCTCTTAAGTGCCCAGGGAATTTTATAGTGAAGCGATTCTAAGAGCGGCGGCAGTCATGTGCGTGTCATACTAAAACACAACATTGTCTGTAGACCAAACCAAGCTCCTCTGCATATTTAAGCATGGCACAACGTTCTTCAGCACCCTGCAGGCTCTGTGCAGCCTGGTAATAGCTGCTTTTTAACGCGATTCGTGCCGAAGTAATTCGGAACGAAGTTTTTTTTTGCCGAGAAATTCGGCGAACTGAACGAACCGAATTTCGGGAAATTCGCCCATCTCTAGTCATTTTACTTCTATCAGTGCTGTATTCATGTGATGGTGACCTGACTACTGGTGATGTGATTGGTGGGGTTGTAGGTTATGCTGGTGCTTATGTAGTGTCAGTGTGGGCTTGTCCCTGATTGTAAAGTGCACACCTGACTCTGTGATGAGGGGTTTCTCTGCACCACTGTTTTTCTTTCTTGTGTTTAGGGGGCTTTAACTGCTCTGCCTTTCTGCACAAAAACGCACCAAAAACACATCAAAAGCGCACCAAAAATGCCCCGTGTGAAAGCAGCTTTACAGTGTAGTATATTTTAGAAAGTGGCAAAGGGCGAGAACAAGGGACATTTTGTAAGCGGATATTGTATGTGGGCTGCTGGGGGCTTAGTACCAGGGCTGATTTTTATTCCCAGTCCGGCCCTGGGGAGTGTTACCTCTTTTCAGCAGCCATTAGAAATAGCTTTTTACCTGGCTTGCCAAGGAAGGACCAGAGAACCTGTAGTAGCCTTGGAGGATGACTGAGAAGACTGCTTCTGCCAGGAAAGTAAGAAAGGACTGTTTTGTCAGCTGCCAGAGGGGGAAGGAGACTAATTATGTAAAAAGCTAAAACCCAGTCAAAAATTCTCAACATGAAGAGAACCTCAAGCCTCACTCATTGGTTTTTTACTTTGTAATAAAAATGTGAAGAATTATTGCCCAAGGTTTTAACCCCGTGTCTGCTAAAGGGAATGTGTCATCAGAAAATCACCACATCACCATCAATTACAAAGTACTGAAATCCATCAGTTTGCACTCTGGCCATGAAGCCTAGTAATAATCGGACATTTGCTGTTCTGCAGAGATCACTTCTCTGTAGTTTCTTCATTATCTTCACAGGTAGATGTAGATATACCATTCAGAATAGATGATGACTACAGCTCACCTCCTTCCCCTTCCTGCACGTCACAGAGCATGCCCACAACACTCTCCCATAGAAAACAATAGGTAATGTCACGGCTCACCTTCTACCCTTTCCTGCACAGGTCACAGAACATGCCCACAACACTCTTCCATGGAAATTAATAGATGATCTAAAAGCTCACCCTCTACCCCTCCCACCACATGTCACAGAGCATGCCTACAACATTCTGTCATAGAAAACAATAGGTAATGTCCCAGCTCACCCTCTACCCCTCCCACCACATGTCACAGAGCATGCCTACAACATTCTGTCATAGAAATCAATAGGTAATGCCCCAGCTCAACCTCTACCCCTCCCAATACATGTCACAGAGCATGCCTACAACATTCTCCCATAGAAATCAATAAGTAATGTTCCAGCTCACCCTCTATCCCTCCCACCGCATGTCACAGAGCATGCCTACAACATTCTCCTATAGAAATCAATAAGTAATGTCCCAGCTCACCCTCTACCCCTTACAGCACATGTCACAGAGCATGCCTAATACATTTTTCCAAAGAAATCAGTAGGTAATGTCACAGCTCTCCTTCTACCCCTCCCTGCACAGGTCACAGAGCATGCCTACAACATTCTCCCATAGAAAACAATAGGTAACGTCACGGCTCCCCTTCTACTCCTCCAAGCACGTCACAGAGCATGCCTTCAAAATTCTCTTATGAAAGTTAATTGGTACTGTCACAGTTCACCTTCTACCCCTCCCTGCACAGGTAACAGAGCATGAATACAACATTCTCCCATAGAAATCAATAAGTAATGTTCCAGCTCAACCTCTACCCCTCCCAGCACATGTCACAGAGCATGCCTACAACATTCTCCCATAGAAATCAGCAGGTAATGTCCCAGCTCAACCTCTACCCCTCCCAGTACATGTCACAGAGCATGCCTACAACATTCTCCAATATAAAACAATAAGTAAAGTCACGCTCACCTTCTATTCCTCCAAGCACATGTCACAGAGCATGCCTACAACATTCTCTTATGGAAGTTAATTGATAATGTCATGGTTCACCCTCTACCCCTCCCAGTACATGTCACAGAGCATGCCTACAACATTCTCCCATAGAAATAAGTAGGTAATTTCACAGCTCACCTTCTACCCCTTCCTGCACAGGTCACAGAGCATGCCTACAACATTCTCTAATAGAAAACAACAGGTGATGTCACGGCTCACCCTCTACCCCTCACAGCACATGTCACAGAGCATGCCTACAACATTCTCTTATAGAAGTTAATTGGTAATGTCACAGCTCACCTTCTACCCCTCACTAAACAGGTCACAGAGCATGCCTACAACATTCTCCAAAGAAAAAATTAGTAAAGTCACGCTCACCTTCTACTCCTCCAAGTACATGTCACAGAGCATGCCTACAACATTCTCCTATAGAAATCAATAAGTAATGTTCCAGCTCACCCTCTATCCCTACCTCCTCATGTCACAGATCATTCCTACAACATTCTCCCATAGAAATCAATAGGTAATGTCACACTCACCGCCTACTACTCTAGCACAGGTGACAGAGCATAACCACGACATCTAAAAGTCATTGAGTTGTCTCAGACTAAAGGTGTTTTATAGTATAAAGTTGCTGCTGTAACACATATAACTAAAAACCTTGCCAGTAGCTTAGACAAGATGGCCGCTCCCATAAACAGGGACTGAAAATTGACTTGAAAATCGCCAATCAGAAAAAAAAGCAGAAGAGCAGGAGAAGCCTACGTATCGAAATCTGATCTCAATTAGTAGAAACAAATGTAGGATATACAATTCCTTTAAATCTGAGACTTGGTTTACATCTATGGCAGAGGTTCTGCTCGGAAACTCTGTTCCAGGGGTGAAAATGATTTAAAAGGATGCATTTCACTATGGACACCAACTGCGCCCGGAAGACCCGGTTGATTACAATGGATCGGATGGGTTTCTGCCATGGTGTCCTTCGTCTAGCTTGCTGCGCTGCTTTCTGTCATTCTTGATGAAACATGTGATGGAGGATCTGAGCGAAACCTCCAACACATATATGAATAAAGCCTAAAGGGTATGTTCACATGGCTTATTTGGGCACTCATTTTGCGCGTATTTCGCCGCGTATTGCGCTAAAGTGCAATGCGCGGCGACATACGCCACGAAATGCGTGCTGCAGTTACGATAATCCATAGCTCCCATAGAGAACTATGGATAATGCTCCGTCCCCCCGCGTGTAAAATGCCATCGTATTGTACGCACGGGGTAGAATTGACATGTCAATTGTTCGTGGCGATTATGCGCCGTGAACAATGCATGTCAATGGGGCCGGTGGGCTGCCGGCCCCCCCGAAGCATTGGAAATACGCGCTGATAAGCACACGGTGTATTGCGGCGCGCATAGTACGCGCCACAATACGCCGTGTGAACATACCCTAAATTGTCTGTTTTCACCGACGGTAACATTGATGGGACTAATCTACAATACCCTGAGCAGAATGTGATACAAATATCACAGCTATATACCAAAACATCACAGTTAAAGGGGTTGTCTCAGTTGCTGCTTTTTATGTTAAAGATCTTGCAGAAACAAGTCACTTTGCAATATGTGTCCATTAACAGTGGCCTGCCTATTCCTAGATATCCCCTCTTGTATGGGCTGCATCAGCTCCTCGGGTTGCTATAGCTACAGACCTGTTTGATCTATCCTGATAGGCTGCCAGCGCTGGTTGCTATAGTTACAGACCTGGTTGATCTCTCCTGATAGGCTGCCAGCACTGGTTGCTATAGCTACAGACCTGGCCTCTACTGCAGCCTAGTGGAAGTCAGTAAACACGCCCCTGAATTCAGAATGAAACCAGGAAAACAGGACTGAGGTAAGATGAATCAGTGTAGTGAGAAAACCCCTTTAAACAATTACACATATGGCTAAAACTTAACTTTTGCTCATATAATGTTAAAAAACTAACAAAATTGCAAGGAAGGAAAAACACACACAAAAAAATGATTGATTGGGGTCTATATTGTTGGACCCTTGTGGGCTCTGATGGGATTATTACCTTATACTTCCATGACTTTTTGCCTTCTTTCCCCTGACAAACTCCCATATATATCTTAAAGGAGGTGAAACGCGTTGGAGGGTGTCTTTCTAGAAGACATTATTTATATAGAAGTCCATACACCTGTTTACTATTTTTGTACATTGTATCTACAGCTCACAGAGTAAATATAAATCCCAGTAAAATATTAAGACAAACCTTTATTGATATGCATTAAAAACCTAAACAAAGTGCCAAAACAATCATCAACCCAAGATACCTAGTTCTCAAATCCCCCTTATTAAACTCTCAATGCTTTTTGAAATAAAGTGATTATAAAATTACAGTAGCAACAAACCAGTGTCAAAGGACACACCGGACAAATCAGAAAATAATTATAAAGAGAGCACTACAAAGCACGAAATTAACCAAGTTATAGGTTTGATGTAATTCACTCACGATTCTGAAGTCCCTTCCTTGATGTCCATCTATTCAGTGTTGGTCCAGAAAAATCCAAAGACACAGATGGCTGGAAAAAAATGGGGCATACAAAAAATTAAAACAGCCCTATTCTGAATCCTATCTAAGGAGGGGCTACCGTCACAAGAGGGACGACCCTGTCTATCGTTGGCTGACCCTATTTCAAAAAATAGTTGTGTGAATGAATAGAAATAATCAGATGTAACACACTACAACTGGGGCATAATAAGTGTCCCAGAAGAATGAATGTCCTAACCAAAGGATGTCAGGATACGTTCGTCCGGGCAGCTATCCACCCGTTTAACGCAGCGACCTGCAGGGGTTAAGTCTTGCCTCGGACCACACCCTGGGAGAGGCGCTGCTCCTGAGTGACAGCTCTCCAGCCTCTCCCAACTGAGGGTTTGTCTCTCAGGACCAATCAGAGGGCCCAGATGCCGCACCATTCAGCTGCGGGGGCGGTGTCCGGGCAGACCTTTTAAACCTCCTCAGTTCCTCCAGGCTTTGCCTGACAATGGTGTTCCCTTGCGTTTTCCCTGTTATTCTGATTTGCTGTCTTCCTGTGCTTCTGACCTCAGCCTGTTTCTTGACCTCGCTTGTTGCCTCTGATTCTGTACTGCGCTCCTCACCGTGTTTTGACCCCGGCTTGTTTCTGACCTTCCGCTTGACTTGCGTTTCTTGGCCTACACGTTCCCGCACCGTTGCCGACCCGGACTGATTGACACTTGGTTTTTCCCTGACGGCCCTGCACTTAGTAGCGTAGGGACTGTCGTCCAGTTGGGGTCTGCCGCCTAGGGCAGTGCGCCAAGTAGGCAGGGACAGTGGGCTGAGTGGCAGTCAGGGCCCACTGCACCTCCTCTGACGTGACAATTTACTGGTTCCTCAGGGGACGAGGATATAACCAATGAGACAAAAGCCACAATAAAGTGGTGATAAAAAAGGTGGTAGCCACTTGATGATATGATGTAATAGGACTACCATCATATCATCAAGTGGCTACTACCTTTTTTATCAGGAAAAATGGGACATTAATTTCTCAAAGAAGAAACAGAAACACGGCCATACTCACAGCTCAAAGGCTGGAATGAGACTGAACTCAGCAGAGAGGCTACACCAGCCCCCATGCTACTTAAGAAAAATACACAGGTGCATCTGATTGCTAGGCAATAGCCCATACATCTCACCACTAGGGGGACAACCAAACTGCACATTAAATTGACACCTATTCACACAGTATGCAGAAAAGCCACAGTATAATACATGGGGAGACTGCACAAATGCAAAAATACCGATAAGACAACCACTCACACACCTTCTAAAATGCCATATTGCTGGCATTCTAATTGCATATAGATAAAACGATATGGAATTAAAATGCCATTAGAATGGCAGCAATATGGCATTTTAGAAGGTGTGTGAGTGGTTTTCTTATCTGTATTTTTGCATTTGTGCAGTCTCCCCATGTATTGTGCTGTGGCTTTTCTGCATGCTTGTGTGAATAGGTATCAATTTAATGTACAGTCTAATTGTTCCCCTATTAATGTAGTATGTGAGCTACTGCTCAGCAATCAGCTGCACCCGTTTATCTTTCCAAAGTAGCATTGGGGCCAGTGTTGCCGCTTTACTGGGTTCATTTTCAGTCAAGCCTTTGGCCTTTTTTTTGTGTGTTTACTGTAATTTTATAATCACTTTATTTCAAAAAGCATTGAGAGTTTAATAAGGTGGATTTGAGAACTAGGTATCTTGGATTTGATTATTAGGTGTCTTGGATATATTATTGTTTTGGTACTTTGTTTAGTTTTTTAATTCATATCGATAAATGTTTGTCTTAATATTTTACTTTGATTTATATTTACTCTGTGAGCTGTTTGTTATAATCCTATTCAATAATCTTTATAATTTTGTGAATACAGTGTATCTACAACTAAATTGTAAAGAATCAAAAACACATAATCCAGTTCACAGTAAACAACTGAGAGGACTATATATCACATGGTAGAAAAGTGCAGGGGACTCATGGTTACTTATAGATGGGAGTATTCCCTTAGACTCCACCTCCTCATAGTATCTTGTAGTTAGGAGTATTCAAGATGATTTTCAGTATTTATTCACAATTTGTTTTTTAATTGTAGGTGAAAAAACTGTCTGTGGAACAGACAGCTAATATACTTTCCTAAGTTAAAGAAACGGGACCATTGCCTTGAAAAGGGTGGCCCCATACAATGATGGCTAATCCTGGTAAACCCTAGAGTACCCCTACCAAATAACAGTGTCTATTTAGACCTCCCATAGTGAAAACCAAAGGTAGTAAACAGGTGTCTGTACTTCTAGATGAAAACTGTCTTCTAGAAAGATACCTAAAAATGACAGAAAAATGGGACATTGTTTACTAAAAAACACAACAAAGGCCGTACTTACAGCTCAATGGCTGGACTAGAGACTGAACCTAATATTAGGCAACACAGGCCCCTGTACTACTTGGGAAAGATAAACAGATGCAAATAATTGCTGAGCAGTAGCTCACACACAACTCCACTAGGTGGACAATTAGATGATAAAAAAAACTGCACATTGAATTGATACCTGTTCACGCCAGCATGCAGAAAAGCCACAGTATAATACATGGGGAGATTGCACAAATGCAAAAATACCGATAAAACAACCACTCACACACCTTTTATGCACGAGGGGGGGGGGGTGGTTGCTGGTATTATAATTGCATATAGATAAGGCGATACAAAAGGGTGACATTAATGCAGGTGTGTGTGGTGCACCATGCTGGCTTACAATCTATTAGTGATGCCTGTACTATTTGATTGGGCAGGCTGCCCAGCACTTTTTATATGTCAAACACAAGATAGAGACACCCTCCTTTCCCCAGTACTTTTGGGCAAAAAAAAGACATACTGGAAAACTATCAAATATTAGGTATTAGTTGATACAGTGACCACTATACGCAAGCTTGCAAGCCCCGTCAAGACTCCTTATTACTTGCAGTTCCCTACACTAGCAATTTACAGAAAAATCAAAGAAAAATGGGACATTATTTACTAAAAAACACAACAAAGGCCATATTTACAGCTCAATTGCTAGACTAGAAACTGAACCCAGTAGGATGCAACACAATGTATGTATTATACTGTGGCTTTTCTGCATACTAGTGTGAACAGGTATCAATTCAATGTGCAATTTTTTATCATCTAATTATCCCCCTAGTGGAGGGGTGTGCGAGCTACCGCTCAGCAATTACCTGCACCTGTTCATCTTTCCCAAGTAGCACAGGGGCCTTAGTTGCCTCCTACTGGGTTCAGTCTCTAGTCCAGCCATTGAGCTGTAAGTGTGGCCTTTGTTGTGTTTTATAATAAATAATGTCCCATTTTTCTGTGATTTTTCTGTACATTTTTAGTGTAGGGAATCACAAGTAATGAGGAGCCATGACAGGGCTTGCGAGCTTGCATATAGTGGCCACTGTATCAACTAATACCTCATATTTGATAGTTTTCAATTATGTTTTTGCCCAAAAGTACTGGGGTGTGGAAGGTGTGTATATTTTGTGTTGGACACCTAAAAAGTGCTGGGCAGCCTGCATAATCAAATAGTAGTGGCATAATTGGCTGTAAGCCAGAATGGTGCACCACATGTATCTGCATTAATGGCACCCTTTTGTATCGCCTTATCTTTATGCAGTTATAATACCAACAACCACCCCCCTCATGCATAGAGGGTGTGTGAGTGGGTGTCTTATCAGTATTTTTGCATTTGTGCAATCTCCCCATATATCATACTGTGGCTTTTCTGCATACTGGTGTGAACAGCTTTCAATTCAATGTGCATTTTTTATCATCTAATTGTCCTCCTAGTGGAGTTGTGTGTGAGCTACTGCTCAGCAATTACTTGCACCTGTTTATCTTTCCTAAATAGCACAGGGGCCTGTGTTGCCTACTACTGGGTTCAGTCTCTAGTCCAGCCATTGAGCTGTAAGTATGGCCTTTTTTGTGTTTTTTAGAAAGATACCTACCAACGCGTTTCACCTGCATTAAGATATATATGGGGGTCATGGGGATATAAGGTAAAAATCCCCCTCAGAGCCCACAAAGGTCCATAAATATAAGCCCCAATCTCTTCGTTGTTTAATGTGAACTTAATTATGTGTTCTTGATTCTTTATCATTTTAGTTTTTTTTTTAATATTAACGGCAGTCCCTGGGTTACGAACCGGATAGGGGCTGTAGGTTTGTTCTTAAGTTGAATTTGTATGTAAGTCGGAACAGGTATATTTATTACATGTAACTCCAGCACAGAAGGTTTCTTTGTTAGTTTTGGATAATACAGGGAATGGTTTTTACATTTGTTTTGCTGTCTGTGCCCCTGTTAAGAAGATTTCTCCTCATTTTCACCTCATGTGCTGCTGTGGCCTGCTGGCACTTGTCATTCCACAGCTACTATCTGCTGTGGAACATGGAGCTACAAGTGCCAGCATTCCCCGTAAGACTTCGTTTGTAACTAGGGAACAGATGTTCGTCGAAATGTTGTAAGTCGCGGATTACCTGAATATGAGTAAAATTTAAGGTTTAGACATAATCAGAATTGTTTATTCTACAATACCACACAAAACCTGTAATCACATGTAGCGCTGTTTTTGTAGAGGAAGGCTGCCTTTTTTTTCTGTTAATTTTTAAGTAATTTTATCACTGTATATGTGTGTGTGTGTCTGTGTGGGTAATGCGGAACCATTACTATAATTACTAAATGGTAGGTTGAACTATTGCTAATATAATATTTGGTTTTATAATTAAAATAAATATATACATATGTTTGTGTATATATATTGTAGCACCTCACTCACGCTTGGACGCCCTCCGGGACTGTCCTGGGGGTACTTGGCTCCTGGATCGCCACTTAAGCGTATCGGCACTCAGACACCAGGATTCAGTTTAACACTGGCCTCAGCCAGCTTTATTGAGGCATAGCAAACACATAAACAGCTTCAAACAAACAAAAACCCTAGGCTGTCTAGCCACTGACATAACTTTGTAGAGACCCTCTCTAGCTGTGGTCTGAACCTACCGTTCAGCCACATAAACACACTATTTTACCAGTCTCCACTGGTTCCCGGCTTCTCTCAAGCCTCTGGGGCCAAAGCCTCCTTCCAGCTCCACTGCTGCTCCACTCTCAGGCAGCAGACCATGCCCCCTGATCATCTGTATAAGCAGGCCTTTAATAGGTCTCCAGAGACATACCAAAAGCCTGACCTGGAATGCGGGAAGGCCACCCACCCAACATATGGTGTCCCAAAAAAAACCACCCCATACATAGCTGCCTAGCAGCTATTCTAGCCGCTACTGTAGGTGTCAGTAATATATCATTACAGACACAATACAGGTAGCTTTTCCCCACCGAGACATTAGTAATAATTCCACCTATATTTTACCAGTAATGGTTCCACTTCGATGTTCTTTGCCAACTTCCATATAAACCTTTAATTCTCTTTGTAATGTGTTCCTCCAACAAAGGAGAACAATGAT
The DNA here is from genome assembly GCA_025379985.1 of Phyllomedusa bahiana. Lineage (NCBI taxonomy): Eukaryota > Metazoa > Chordata > Amphibia > Anura > Hylidae > Phyllomedusa > Phyllomedusa bahiana. The sequence goes on along the minus strand of JAODAL010008356.1, from coordinate 32,807 downwards.
GCTTTAATTTACTGTGCTCCTTCAGATAGTGCCGAGGCTTTTATCGTTGATATGGGAAGCTTAACACACTTTATAATAATAACTAAAATGTGCTGTAAAATTCATCCTAGAAAAAAAGCGGAATCTCCGTGGACTACGATGATATTAATCTAGACAAATAAAATGGGAAAATAAAAAATAAGCTATAAGTATAGACTGTTCTGTCTGTGTTATTTCATGCCTGGGTATAGCTCTGAGTACTAGTGTGGCAGAATCAAATAAACAGAACTAAGGGTTGTTTAGTCCATGAGACAACATGTGTGGGAGCTTAATTATAGTGCCATATCTCCATACAATGCAAAATAACAGTCCCATTTAGTGTCTATATAATAGGTCCATACAGTGCACATAATAGTTGTAAGTAATGCTTGCAAATAATGCCATTCAGCACCTATATAATAGTGCTGTACAGTGTCATACATTGCCTACACAATAAGCAAACCAATTAATAGTCCAAAATTGCTCCACAGGCTGAGCCTTTTCAAATGAAGGCCCCATTTCATAATGAAGACCACTCTCCTAAGACATAATAGAACATAATCACAAAACACTAGAGAGTAAATGGAATAAAAGTACATCAAATTTTATTATGACCATATTAAAATTAGTTTAGAAAATAAAATATAGAATGAGTACAAAGAAGATCAGATAATTATAGATCTAACATAGGTCACGTTATAGTATCCATATGATGTAATTATAATAAAGAGAACATTGGAATAAATATGTCTAATGAAGTATTCATAGCCATGTTGTACCATACATCATAAATGAATATTATTAAGATCAAAACTTCAAGGCTAAAGAGAATATACTTACTAAAGCATGCTATTAGATAATCCAATGAGCCTTACCAATGAGTAACTATGTAGATCTATACACCCCTTCACAATAGGCTATATAGGGCCCATAATAGGTCATACTGTGTCTGTATGTTTGTGACATTTAGCACTCGTATAATATTGCAATAGTGTCCATAAAAGTATGGAAAAAATGATAGTGTTGGTCTTCCTCTCTGTAAACTCTCCCCTCTCCAATCTGTCCTGAATGCAGCAGCCAGGCTCGTATTTCTCTCCAGCCGCTATACTGATGCCTCTACCCTGTGTCTGTCTCTGCACTGGCTGCCTATTCAGTACAGAATTCAACATAAACTCATCACTCTCACACATAAAGCTCTCCACAGCGCTGCACCCCCCATACATCTCCTACCTTATCTCTGTCTACCAGCCTACCCGCTCTCTCCACTCTGCTACTGATCTAAGACTACACACCTCACTCATCCAACCCCATGCCCGTCTCACAAGATTTGCACGTATTGCACCAGTTCTCTGGAACAGTACCCCATGTGATCAGGCACACTCACAACCCTCACAGGTTTAAGTGCGCTCTGAAAACTCATCTTCTTAGACAAGATCCCTAATTGTCAACCCCCCAAATTCTGTCACACATTCGTCACTTCCTGCACTTTGGCACCCACAGGCACTTATCTGTATATAGATGTAATGGTTGGGATGGCAGGTTCATCCACTTTTTATGTATACTACCCCATATTTATGTAACATGCTGGTCCATTGTAAACCAAGCACTGTCACCTTTGTTTTCACCCATAACACCCTAATAGATTGTAAGCTCTTGCGAGCAGGCCTCACACCTCGTGTCTGATTTGTCAGTAGCTTTTTTATAATGTAATGTCTGGTTTGTCTGTGCTTATTCCCTCTATATTGTAAAGTGCTGTGGAATATGTTGGCGCTATATAAATAAAGATTATTATTATTATTATTATAGTGCCATACAGTGCTTGTAATAGTGTCAAATAATGCCTATATATAATAGTGCCACGTAGTGCTTATATAATAGTGCTACCAGTGTCCATAATAGTGTCAAGTCATGTCTACATAAAACTGCCATTTAGCACCTATTTAAATGGTGCCACCTATTACCATAATAACGTCAAATAATGCCTACATAATAGTGCCACTTAGCCCCTGTATTGTAGTGTCATACAGTGTTTGGAATAGCGTCATATAGTGCCCTTTAGCACCTATAAAATAACTCTATACAGTTCTAGTGTCAAATAATGCCGACATAATAGTGCCACTCACTGATCGTTCTGGGCCTAGGTGTCCAGTGGGCGGGCTTTCTCAGTCTTTTCTGTTTTCCTATGCGTACAGAGAGCTGCCAGTCACTTAGTAGGACTATATCAATCTTCTCGATTCCTCCTGCTCTATAACATGCTGCGGGCAGTTCTGGCTGCTTGTTTACCATGATTGGTTTTCCCTTTTTTGACGTCTCTTCCCCAACGTAAATTTGGGGTTTTCAAAAGTCTTCATACCCCTTGAACTGTTCCTCCTTTTTTACTTAAAGCCCCAAACTAAACTATTTTATTGATATTTTACGTAAGAGCAACCCAAAATGGCGGGATTTGGAAATATAAAGAAAAACGTAGCCTTTTAAAAAGTTTGCAAATTAAAAAAAAAAAACAGTGATTGTGCGTTGTATTAAACCCCCCCAGTCAATACTTTTTTAGGACCATTTATCTGTGAAGTTAGTCTTGGGGGCTTTACGCTTTGAATCTAAAGGGCTGGAAGAAGTTTTTTCCCTTCTCTTTGCGATCAGCGTACCTCATAGATGGTTGGGGAAGATTTTGTGAAAAAGCAATTTCCAGTCCGCCCAATTTTTCTTGGGTTTTAAGTCTGGACTGTGTTTGGGCCATTGTAATCCAGGAACCGGCTTTGATGTAAACCCTTCCATTGTAGCTTTGGCTGTATGTTTAGGGTCAGTGGCCTTCTGGAAGGTGAACCCCAGCCCCAGTCTCAAATCTTTTGCAACCTGTAACAGGTTTTCCTCCAGTATTGCCCTGTATTTAGCTCCATCCATCTTCCCATCAACTCTGACCAGCAGTCGCCTAGTCCCTGCTGAAGCAAAGCCTCCCCCCAGCATGATGCTGCCCCCACCAGGCTTCCCGGTGGTAATGGTGTGTTCAGGGTGATGTTCAATGTTGACTCCACACATAGGGCCACATGTATGAAAACTGTCTAGGTCTAAGACTTTCTTTGTTGCCCATAGCAACCAATCAGAGCTCCCCTTTCGTTTCATATAGTGCTCTGAAAGACTGAAACGGGCACTCTGATTGGTTGCTATGGGCTCTGATTGGTTGCTATGGGCTCTGATTGCTAAGAGCTGATTGGTTGCTATGAGATCTGATTGGTTGCTATGGTGCTTCTTGATTGGTCTGGCTATGTCGAGGCTCTGATTGGTGTTGGCTTGATTTGAGCTGTTGCTTGTGATTTGGTCGCTATGAGCTCTAATTGGTCGCTATGTGCTCTGATTGGTTGCTATGGGCTCTGATTGCTAAGAGCTGATTGGTTGCTTTGAGCTCTAATTGGTCGCTATGGGCTCTAATTGGTCGCTATGGCTCTATTGGTTCGCTATTCGAGGATCTCTATTTTTTGGTCGGCTATGGGCTCTGATTGGTTGCTACTATGGGCTTGATTATGTTCGCTAGGCTCTGATTGGTTGCTACGGGCTCTGATGCTGGCTGATGGTTGCTACGAGCTCTTGTTGGTTGCTACGAGCTCTGATTGGTTGCTATGAGCTCTGATTCTGGTCGCTATGAGCTCTGATTGGTGGCTATGTGCTCTGATTGGTCGCTATGAGCTCTGATTGGTTGCTATGGGCTCTGATTGGTTGCTATGGGCTCTGATTGGTTGCTATGGGCTCTGATTGGTTGTAATTGGCTCTGATTGGTTGCTATGGGCTTTGATTGGTTGCTATGGGCTTTGATTGGTTGCTATGAGCTCTGATTGGTTTCTTTGGGCTCTGATTGCTATGGGCTCTGATTGGTTGCTATGGGCATTGATTGGTTTCTATGGGCATCAAAGACAGTCTTAGACCTAGACAGTTTTCATACATGTCCCCCATAGTGTTTGACATTTAGGTCTCTGCTGACCAGAGCTCCTTACATAGTAAGTAAGATAGTAGATCATTTTGAAAAAAGACACAGGTCTATTAAGTCCAGTCTATAATTCTACAATGTTGATCCATAGGAAGGAAAAGCTCCTTTTAGGCGGATGACGATTGCCCCATTCAAGATAAAAATAATTCCTTCCCGACTCTAAATCTAGCAGAATAATCCTTAGATCAAAGTCCTATCTCCAGAATCCAGCCCCCAAAACCTGGTAGATTATAATTTTAAAGAATTTTTGGCATCTAAACTCTTCTTGAACTTGGTCAATGATGCCACCATCACAACCTCCTGTAACTCCATAGTGTCACCGCTCTTACAGTAAAGAATCCACCATCACAACCTCCTGTAGCTCCATAGTGTCACCGCTCTTACAGTAAAGATTCCACCATCACAACCTCCTGTAACTCCATAGTGTCACCGCTCTTACAGTAAAGAATCCATCATCACAACCTCCTGTGGCAGTGAGCTATGAGTTGTTACCGCTTTTCAAATAAAGAATCCACATCTCTAATGATGGTGAAACCTTCTTTCCTCTAGACGTGGAGAGTGCCCCACTGTCATGGTAATAGGCCGAGGTGTAAAAAGATCATATAAGAGATCTGTGTACTGTCCATTCCCATAATTGTACATGGTAATTAAAGGGGTTTTGCCAAGAAGTGAAGTTCCTTACCTCTTATCTGCTCAGGAGAGAAGATAAACAAAGCATGAACAGCTGCAGAGGAGAGAGGGAGGGGGTTGAGCAGAGCCAGGAAGCAGGGAGCGTCTCTAATGTTTACTCAAGTAATAACATTACAACCAGTGGATTCTCTATACAGCAGAAGGCCTCATACACTGCACTTTCTCCCCAGCCCCTTGCAAGCTTCTTCATGGTCCCTGTCATCAGATAAGAAGTGCAAACACACAAGCACGGCCAGATCAGCTCCTGGCAGTGTCCTGGTCGTGTTTAATGTAAACTGTCAGGAAACTAAGGGGCATCTGATTAAGGTTGTAGCTCTCACAGGCTTCACTTTTTGTAATCACATATATTTAGAAAAGTGATTAAACACCCATTTTGGAGGATCCCACGTCAACATTACATCGTGGCAAAACCCCTTTAACCCACTCCTAAACTGTATTTTTTTCAAGCTGAATAATCCCAAGCCTGTCCTAGTCCTGCAGTCCACCCAATTCCCTAACCAGCTTGGTCGCCCTCCTTTGCTTCCGCTCTAGCTCTTCTGTGTCTTTCTTTTACACTTGTGCCTACACCTGTATCCAATATTCCATATGTGGCCTCACCAGTGGTTTGTATAGAGGCAAAATGACATTCTTGTCTTGAGAATTTATGCCTCTTTTAATGCAACTCGCAATTTTATTTGCCTTGGCAGCAGCTGCCTGGCATTGGTCACTGAATTTAAGACTAATTTCTGCCAATATCACTAGGTCTTTTTCAGCCGAAGTTTTTCCCAGTTTCTTGCTATTTACTGCATAATTGTGCATTTTGATTTCTCGGCCCAAGTGTATGACCTGACAGTTATCCACATTACACTTCATTTGCCTGCTTGCTGTGTCCTCTACATAGCTTCTTGTAAACTGCAAATACAACTTTTTATTGTTTGCTTTCAAAAATGGTTTTCTTCTCACCCCTCTTCCATAAAGACCAGAGTTGCTGAGTACACTACTTATAGTTGTCCTGTGCACAGATTCTCCCACCAGAGCTGTGGATCTCTGCAGCTTCTCCAGAATGACCTGGGCTTCTCTAATTAGTGCTCTCTTTGTCTCGGCTGTCAGTTTAGTTGGACAGCGATGTCAAAGGCTGTCCCTACCCTGCAGTGGACAAAAAACGACCTGAAACCAAATGCTAAAAACCTTCATAAAACTGAATTTTCTGTCCACTGCCTGTCAAAAGCAGCTGAAAAAACGGACGAAGTTTTTTCCCGCAATTTGCGTTTTTTTGGCGCGTCCTTTATGCACCTTTTTGCTCGTCTTCAAGTCTGGTTTTTAATGTCTGCATAAATTAAGCCATTGGATGTGGCTCCGCCCTACAAGAGGGGATGTGAAGCGCATTGCTGCATTTACATGTAATCTTGTAGTCGTTTTACGGATTTTGGCGCTAATAAAATCATCTCGCTTTTGTCGCCAAAAATACGTTTAACGGAATTTGGCCCTAAAGTCCATTTTTTTCACAGATTTTGGCACTAAAATCCTTATTTTTACGGATTTTGGCGCTAATAATGTTATCTCGCTTTTGCCGCTAATAATACGATTTGTATGGATTTTGTCGCTAAAATACGTGTTTTTACAAATTTTGCCGCTACAATTTTGTCTCGCTTTTGCCGCTAATAATACTTTTTTTTTTAACGGATTTTGATGCTAAAATAAGTTTTTTTTAACGGATTTTGACGCTAAAATACTTTTTTTAACGGATTTTGGTGCTACAATATGTTTTTTTTTTTTAAAAATTTGCTTTGCGCTAAAAATTATTTCTTTTACGTTTTCGCTAAAAATATTCTTTTTAAAAAACCGTTTTTTATGGATTTTAGTGGTACAATACTTTTTTTACAGACTTTGCTGCTCATAAAGTTATTTTGCTTTTGTCGCTAAAAATACATTTTTTGTTGCTAAAATACGTTTTTTTATGTATCTTGTCGCTAAAATCCATGTTTTTACAGATTTTGGCACTGCTGATGTTATCTTACCTTTGCTGCTAAAAATCCGACTTTTCATGGATTTTGGCACTAATAATTTTATCTCCAAAATCTGTAAAAAAAAAACAGATTTTTTGCGACAAAAGCGTTAAATTCGTAAAAAAAAAAACATGTTGGCCCCAAAATCCATAAAAAAACTTGTTTTTAGTGACAAAAGCGAGATAACTTTAATAGCGGCAAAATCCGTAAAAAAAAGTATTATAGTGTCAAAATCCGTCAAAAGTTTATTTTAGCGCCAAAAACTGTAAAAAAGTATTTTAGTGTAAAAATCCGTCAAAAATTTATTTTAGCACCAAAAACCGCAAAAAACGTATTTTTATTTACAATAGTGAGATAACGTTATTAGCGCCAAAATCTGTAAAAAAACTAATTTTAGCGCCAAAATCCGTAAGAAATGTATTTTAGTGTCAAAAATACGTAAATACTGTATTTTAGCGCCAAATACCGTAAAAAACATTTTAGTGTCAAAATCCGCAAAAAAACTTATTTTAGCGCCAAAAAACACTAAAAACTGTAAAAACCAGATTTTAGTGCCAAAATCCCCCAAAAAGTATGTGTGTCAAAATCCGTAAAAATGTAATTTAGCGCCAAATACCGTAAAAAACATTTTAGTCTCAAAATCCGTAAAAAAAGTATTTTAGCGCAAAAAAACGCTAAAAACTGTAAGAACCGGATTCTAGCGCCAAATTCCACAAAAAAAGTATTTGTGTCAAAATCCGTAACAAAAGTATTTTAGCGGCAAAAAACTTAAAAAAAATAAATGTTTAGTTACAATAGTGAGAACTTTATTAGCGCAAAAACCGTAAAAAACTTATTTTAGTGTCAAGATCTGTAAAAAAAAAGTATTTTAGCGCCAAAAAACATTAAAAACGTACTTTAGCGCCAAAATCCATAAAAAAGTATTTGTGTCAAAATCCATAAAAAACTTATTTTAGCGGCAAAAAACGTAAAAAAAAAGTATTTTAGCGACAAAAACGAGATAACGTTAATAGGGAGAAATCCGTAAAGAAACTTATTTTAGTGCCAAAATCCGTAAAAAAACACTGTATTTTTAGCGTCAGAAGCAAGATAACTTTATTAGCGGCAAAATCTGTAAAGAAAAGGATTTTAGCACCAAAATCCGTAAAAAAAGATTCTAACAAAATCCGTAAAAAAACTTATTTTTTAGCAAATAAACCATGAATTGCGCAAAAATAGTTAGCGACCAAAGCATGATCATTTTATTGCAAATGGTACAAACAAGGACACATCAGACACTTGTATGCAGATTTGATAATACATTTGTTACACCCACTATAGGGGGGACTTGAGTCTCCTGGGAGGGTTTTCATTGAAAAATCATGGCAAAAAACTCAGCGAAAATGCGCCAAAAAAGCGCTAGAAAGCGTCCACCGCTTTACATAGACTCCTGTAGTAAATTTTCTGCCCTGCTCTGGCGTTTTTTTAGAGCATGTTGCAAAAGACGACCAGTAAAAAAAAACAAGCAGAAAAAAGAAGCTCAGTGCAGACAGAAGGAGGTTTTTACAAACAGTCTATGGGAGATGATTACAGTCGTTTTTTCAGCGGTTTTAGAAAACGGAAAACGCTACAAAAATGGACGTTTTTCTGTGCAGTGTAGACATATCCTAAGGTAGTTTAGCAGGTGTGCGATACAGTTTCGATTTACGGATGATGAACTGGACAGTACTCGTGAGATGTTCAGAGGTTTTGTCAAAACCTAACCCTGCAATACACTTTGCCACAACTTTATCCCTGAGCTGTCTGATGTGTTCCTTAGGTTTCATGGTGCGGTCTGTTTATTAATTTTCTCAAACCTTAACAAACCTCCACAAAACAACTGTAGTTATACTGAGAACAAATGACATACAGATGAACTCTATCTACTAATTAGGTGACTACTAAGGGAGCTTTCACACAGCGCAGTTTTGGTGCAGTTTTAACTGCGCTCTAATGAAACTGCCTCTATTACCAGCAAGCTTGTTTCAGTTGTCTAAATTGTTCAGAAAGGTGTTTCAAGTAATCAATTTCCGTGTTTGAAGGGTCCTTTCACACAGTGCAGTTTTGGTGCAGTTTTAACTGCACTCCAATTAAACTGCTTTTATTACCAGCTAGCTTCTTGCAGTTGTCTAAATTGTTCAGAAAGATGTTTCAAAGTAAGTAATCAATGACTGTGTCTGAAGTCCTGTGAATTATAAATACATTAATTGATTACTCAATTTCCAAACAGTTAAGAGAAGTGAAAGAAGCTAGCTGGTAATAAAAGCAGTTTAATTGGAGCGCAGTTAAAACTGCACCAAAACTGCGCTGTGTGAAAGGACCCTAAAGGCTGTTGGTCACACTGGATTTAATTAGTGGTATCTGAATACATGGGACTGAATATATAAGCACATCACACTTACATTTTTCTAAATTTTTGCAAACTAAAAAACTGAATCATTTTCTTAACACTTTACAAATACTTGCTACTTTGTGTTGTTTTATCACATAAAATATCAATAAAATACATTTAAAGGGGTTTTATCGTTTCATAATTTGGCAGCCATTTTATACTGGTTGCTAAGCAGAGCTTATGAAATGGAGGGGTGTGTTTCTTCTTCCTGCAGGGAGTATCTTCTCTCTGCAGACACGTCCCAAAGTGTGCACTTGAGGATTCATTCTGTGTGAGCTGGGGGAAGGGAGTGGTTCTCAGCTGTCGGAGACCAAGGAATCATTGGAAGTGAAAAGCTAAGTGTAACTCCATAGTGTATATCTACATTTCTCGCTCTCTCTCTACATACTTTGTAACTAGAATGGGCATTTGACATTCAGGATTCTGGGAGAGATGGGTGATTTTTTTCTGTCTCTCTCTCTCTCACACACAGTGATATATCCTGCAGATTATTACACCTCTGACCTCTACAGATCTGCAGAACAAAACTATACGCTTTATCTGTTTGTGTTTACATGGGACTGCACAAGATCTCGCACTCTGCTGCAGGACCTCTGATCGCTGTCAGTGAAAAGAGCCAACCCCGCACGCCTACGTCACACCTACCACTGCTAGCTGTCAGTGAAAACAGTCAACCCCGCACGCCTACGTCACACCTACCACTGTTTTTCTCTCTCTCTCTCGTCCCCTTGCGCGCTCCCGTACGCGACCTGTTTCCTCCATCTCCCTCAGACGCGTGTTCCCAATTATGACCTGGGGTGGGACCTGGGCCTAACCCGATCGAAGCTCTCACATTAAACAAACAGCCCATTCTCCTAAACCACAGCACTTTGCTTATGGTAACCAAGGACAGACATGCTCAGATTTTTGGTCCCCTCCTTTTCAACTATGATCTTTGTAGCGAGAAAACCCCTTTAAGTTTGTGGCTGTAACGTTTAGAAATGAAGAACAGTTCAAGGGGGATGAATACTTTTGCAACCCACTGCAGGCCATCCTATGGATATATTGCAGAAAGAAAACCATTTGCATGTTAATGTGTAATGAGCAGCAAATACAAACATTTAGAGAAAAGGAAAGATGCCCAGGAGCACTTACGATCCACATGATGCATTAGGCGTTGGGTATTTAAAGTAAGGGAGGAAATAATGAGTCCATTAGGTTTATAATGTATAACCCAGGGGAATTAAAAAGTGTATTTGGCAAAGAAAGTGCCTGGTAAGCCGATTCTGAAAGTTAGTGCCTCACCTCAAGGCTGTACTGGAGGGATGGTAACCTAGGGGTTAATCATTTTGTCTCATTTCCACCTTTAATGCGAAGAAGATAAAGTTTCAGTCTCATTGCACCATGGAAATCTCTAAATCTGATCATCTAGAGAGTTTGATAATTTGGCGTTTGTTCAATCCTGCAATGTAATGCGGAATTTTCCAAAATTGTTAAACAGAAGGATGAGCAGAGGAAGAAGCCGAATATTGAACCCGTGCCACTCTTCTGTCTTGGTCACTGGGGGTCAGGCAGGCACTTCTTTACGTCTACTAAGTACAGAGGTGTAAACCCAATGTAAAATCTGAAATAGACCCCCCCTCTACCACTATGTGCCATTTATTGTATAACACAGGTGTCTTCTTATATGGCTGAGGTTTTTTTGGTCCTTATGAGGCACCAAGGCTGAAATGCAACTGCTACCTCAGCATCTCTTGACAAGGCTCCTTGCCTTTCTGAGTGGACAAAGCTTTTAAAAAAAAAACAACTTTTGACTTTCATCACTACACAGCACTGAGGAGCACTTTTCCCTTCTCCAGCTTAGATACTGAAAGGGGTTGTCTCACTACAAGGATTGCTGCTTTTTATGTTAAAGACAGGGGCGTAGCTACAGGGGGTGCAAAGGTAGCAGTCACTACCGGGCCCTGGAGCCTAAGGGCATGTCCCCACGGCACGGGTTTTCGGCCAGTTTGCGGTTTTTCAGACCGCCTGAAAAACCGGCCGAAAATGAGCACAATTGTGCTCTATGGAAAACCCGTGCAGCAGTCCCCACTGCACAGGTTTTGCCGCCGGCGGTCCGCTCAGAAAACATTGTAGAAGCACAATCTTCTGTCCGGTTTTCGGACGGAATCTGTGCGTCTCAATGGGAGGGAGGAGGGCTGTTCTCCGCTCATCGCAGAGAAAAGCCGTCCCCCCCCCCCGCGGCCGTGGGGACGGGCGCAAAACAGGACAAATACCGGCCGGTTTGTCCTGTGCAGTGGGAACGCGCCCTAAGGGGGCCCAAAAGTCGTCCTGCTTTATAAGGAGATACCAGCATTGTAAGTGGCACATGGCTGCTGAGGGACCCATTTCACTTTTTGCACTAGGGCCCAGGTGCTTTAAGTTACGCCTTTGGTTAAAGATCTTGCAAAAACAAGTCACTTTGCAATATGTGTCCATTAACAGTGTCCTACCTAATCCTAGATAACCCCTCTTGTATGGGCTGCATCAGCTCCTCAGGTCGCTATAGCTACAGACCTGTTTCATCCCTCCTGATAGGTTGCCAGCACTGGTTGCTATAGCTACAGACCAGTTCAATCTCTCATGATAGGCTGCCAGCACTGGTTGCTATAGCTACAGACCTGGCTAGAAGCCAGTAACACACCCCTGAATTCAAAGTGAAACCAAGAAATCAGGACTGAGGTAAGATGAATCAATGTAGTGAGACAACGCCTTTAATGCATGTGCCTGGTGGTTTGGTCAGGTACCCCTGCCGATCGTCTATCATGGAGACCACACTGATATAAATGGTTATAAATGGTCTAAAGTGATGACTTCTCCGGCCATGACATCCCTTCAGAATTTACCACACAAACATCTTATTCACTTTTCCAGCATCTTTGTACTTATTCCCCCCTCTGTACAAACTCCCCATCCATAGCGCCTCAAAAAAATAATACTTACACCCCCTTGTGCCCATAACAGTAAAAGAACCCTTGGATGGCTATGAGGCTCTCATCTGTATTTTATTCTTGTTTTGTGTCCCCACAAAGTAGGTAGACACCCTCCCAAAGCTGTTAGGCAGATAGTTACATAGTTTGTAAGGCCGAAAAAAGACAGACGTCCATCCAGTTCAGCCTGTTGTGCTAAGGTGTTGATCCAGAGGAAGGCAAAAAAACCCCAATGAGGTAGAAGCCAATTGTCCTCATTTTAGGGAAAAAAATTCCTTCCCGACTCCAACCTGGCAATTGGAAAAATCCCTGGATCAATGACCCCTCTCCAGAATCCTAGACACTATAAGCCCCGGTTCACACGGCTTATTCAAGCCGGAATTGCGAGCCGGATTACGCTCGCAATTCCGGCTTGAATAAGGGCGGGGGCGCGGCCCGCCGGCCCCATAGACTTCCATTATCCACGGCGCGTATTCGCTGAGCGGGGAGGAGCGACGGAATCCACTGTTCTCTATGAGAGCAGTGGATTACCGTAATTACTGCGACGGATTGGCGCCGTACTGCAGCGCAAATCCTGCGCGCAGTACGGCGCCAATCCGCGGCGAAATAAGCCGTGTGAACGGCCCCTTACTTGTTATTATTGGAAAAAACGAATAAAGTATAATTACATCTAGAAATGTATCCAGGGCCCTTCTCCAGAATCCTGGTCACTATAACCAGTTATATTATTACATCTAGAAATGTATCCAGACCCTTCTCCAGAATCCTGGTCACTATAACTTGTTTATTATTACGCTCCAGAAATGCATCCAGACCCTTCTCCAGAATCCTGATCACTATAACTTGTTATATTATTACATCCCAGAAATGTATCCAGACCCTTCTTCAGAATTCTGGTCACTATAACCTGTTATATTATTACATCCAGAAATGCATCCAGACCCTTCTCCAGAATCCTGTCACTATAACTTGTTATATTATTACATCTAGAAATGTATCCAGACCCTTCTCCAGAATCCCGGTCACTATAACTTGTTATATTATTACATCTAGAAATGTATCCAGACCCTTCTCCAGAATCCCGGTCACTATAACTTGTTATATTAAATCTAGAAATGTATCCAGACCCTTCTCCAGAATCCTGGTCACTATAACTTGTTATATTATTACATCTAGAAATGTATCCAGACCCTTCTCCAGAATCCTGGTCACTATAACTTGTTATATTATTACGCTCCAGAAATGCATCCAGACCCTTTTTGAACTCTGTTATTGAATTCACCATGACAAGTTCCTCTGGCAGAGAGTTCCACAGTCTCACCGCTCTAACAGAATTCCTTTCTATGTTTATGTAGAACCTTTCTTTCCTCAAGAGTAGAGGATGCCCCTTGTTCTGGATACAGTCCTGGGTATTAGAGATGGGCAAATTTTTAAAAAATTCGATTAGCCAGGTTTGCCGAATTTTCCGCCAAAATTCTTTTCGACCCGAATTTAATCGCTGCGAATCACGTTAAAAAACAGCTATTTCCAGGCTGCACAGAGCCTGCAGTACGCTGTAGAACGTTGTGCAGAGGGAGTGTGGTTTGGTATTGAAACAATGCTATGTTTTAGTATGACACGCAGATGACAGCCGTGGCACAATGACAGGTTGAGAAGGTGGCAGCAACATCAGTAGGCCACAGATCGGCACAATGACAGAGTGTGGATGTAGCAGCAACATCACTAGACCACAGAGTGGCACAATGACAGGTTGAGAAGGTGGCAGCAATATCAATAGGCCACAGAGTGGCACAAGGACACAGTGGGGAGGTGGTGGCAGCAACAGCAGCAGCAGCATGAAGTCAGAGAGTGGCACGCTGACAAATTCTGGAGGGGGCAGCAACATGAGTAGGCCACAGATTGGCACAATAACAGAGTGTGGAGGTGGGTGGAAATACCAGTCCCTGGTAAAGATGGTTGGTGGCAGATGGAGAAACTGTCAGCAGATGTGTGGCATCAGGCGGGTGGCGGCATCAGAATAGTGGCTGAGGCAGGTAGCCAGAAGAATCCAGACTCATTTCTCACAGTTTGGGTGAGGCATCATGGCTGATGTAGTCTGACGCCTAAGGCATTGGTGTGTGGAAATCCTGGCCGATTCACGCCTGATTCATCTTGACAAAGGTCAGTCGTTCCACATTTCCCGTGGACAAGCGGGTTCTCCTTGGGGTAACGATGGCCCCCGCCGCACTGAACACCGGCTCTGATGCCACACTACTGGCCGGGCAGGACAGCTTCTCCACTGCAAACTCGGCAAGTTGCGGCCACACATCCAGTTTGGCTGCCCAGTAGTCCAGCTGATCTTCTAACTGGGGTGGCAGAGTGCTGACACCGCTGTGCCCTACACTGTATAGTGGCGCTGAGCCCAGACCACATAGTAGATCTCTGGCTGAGGTAACCGGATGGGACAGAGGCGGGCTGAGGACAGGTGAGGGCCGCTGACCCGCTCCCGGGCCATGCCAACTAAAGATTGTGTCTGACGTTCCCACCGACTCTTGGCTGGGGTTGTCAGATGTCATCTGGGAGGAGGTGGATGACCTAGTCAACCAATCAAGAACCATTGGGTTGCTGAACAACACACGGCCGCTAGATGACAGCGGCAGTTGTGGCCTCACCGAGTGACCCCTGCTGCGACGTCCCCTTGCTGTGCTGCGACCTGGGCCTGCTCCAGGAATGTTTGTTCCTCTGCCACTCGCAGGTTAAGAGCCTGCCACCTCTCTGTCTGACATACTGTTTGTTCTAAAATGTACAGACACTGTTTAATGAAGATATCTGTATATGATAAATACACAACCTGTATTTTACTCCAAATGAACCCACTAACAACAGGCTAAATTAACCCTTGGGTATAAAATACCCTACAGAAAAACCAGATGGAATTCAGGCGTGTATGGGGCAGAAATACACCCACCCTGGACTTTTGGGAAAATACCCCACAAACTAAAACAAAATAATAACGCTAGTTGAGTAATAAGTGTGTATATGGCACACAGTTCTTAAGGTCTTTCACCCCAGTAGCTGAAAAAACTAGTTTGTTTTATAAAGAGTGCAATATAGTGCAGCAGCAGCAGCAGCAGCTAGATGCTTATAACAGGAGGACACACAGTGAGACGTGTGAGGATTTAAGATGGCGTCCGTATATAGTGCGGTGATGTCACAGAAGCCCGCCGGTCTCTGAGTGGCTTCATGTCTGCACATGTCATTGAGGGCGTTCCTTTCTTCCTCCCAGAGTTCTCTGCCCCATGTCACGCCATGTGCTCTCGGCCATTTTAGAAAAAAAAAAGACGATTTGTTCCCGCGAAGTACCATAAACTTCAGCTTCGTGCAGAACCGAATTTTTCCTGAAATTCTATATGAATTCCACTTCGTTAGAATAGATTCGCCCATCTCTGCTGGGTATAAATAGATTCTGGCAGAGATCTCTATATTGACCTTTAATATATTTAAACATATTTATTATGTCCCCGAAGCCGTCTTAAATCTAATCTAAATAAACCCAATCTTGCTCATCTTTCTAGATACTGTAGTCCACCAAGTCCTTTTATTATTTGTGTTGCCCGCCTTTGTACCTGTTCAAGCTCTACAATGTCTTTCCTGTGCACTGATGCCCCAAACTGTACACAATATTCCATGTGTGATCTGACCAGTGACTTGTATAATGGGAGAATAATGTTCTCATCATGTGCATCTATGCCCCTTTTAATGCACACCATAATCCTATTTACCTTGGCAGCTGCTGCCTGACACTGGCTGCTACAATTAAGTTTACTGTCCACCAGGATTCCCAAGTCCTTCTCCAGTGACTTTTATCCAGAGTTTTTCTGTTTAACATGTAATCTTGTAATGGATTTTTCCTCCCCATGTGCATAACCTTGCATTTATCAGTGTTAAATCTCATCTGCCATTTCCCTGCCCAGGCCTCCAACTTATCCAGATCCCTTTGTAATAACATATTATCCTCTATTGTGTTGATTACTTTACAGAGCTTAGTATCATCTGCAAAGATTGATATCCTACTGTGCAATCCATGTGTAAGATCGCTAATGAAAATATTAAAGAGAATAGGGCCCGATACTGAGCCCTGTGGTCCCCACTATTAACAGGGATCTAGTCTGAGTATGCACCGTTAATTACCACCCTTTGTTTTCTATCACTGAGCCAGTTGCTTACCCACTTGCACACATTTTCCCCCAGTCCAAGCATTCTCATTTTACTTACCTACCTTTTATGTACAGTACCAAATGCTTTATAAAAATCTAAATATATGACATCCAATGTCTCACCCCGATAGTTAGATCCCAATTAGGCAGGTAGGTATATAGACCCTCTTTAAATTGATCAGTAGGTATATAAACCCCTCCTTAAGTAGAAAGGTAGGTAAATAGCCCCCCAGTATATATGCCCTCAAGTAAGTAGGTTGGCATAAAGGCCCCTTATTAAGTAGGTAGGTATATAAAGCAAATACAGCATAGATAGGTATAAAGGTCCTCCAATAAGTAGGTAGGCATACAGATCCCTAGTAGGTAAGTAGGTATATAGGCCATCCATTAAGTAGGCAGGTAGTTACATAGGTCCCCTAGTAGTTAGGTAGGTGTAAAGGCCCCACATTAAGTAGGTAGGTAGAGAGGCTCCCAACATATAAGTAAGTTTATAGGCCTCCCACTAAGTAGGTAGGCAGGTATATAAGTCCCCAAGTAGGTGAATAAGTATGTAGCCCCAGTAGCTTGGAATAAAGGCACATTTTTGTAAATGTTGTATTATATCTTGAAGATATGAAATTCTGATACAATGTAAAGTAGTCAGTGTACAGCTTGTATAACAGTGTAAATTTGATGTGTCCTCAAAATAACTCGTCAAATAGTCTCCATAAAAAAGGGAATCTTACAAGAGAACAGAGAGTGACTTCTGATCACTATATTTACTATTTTGCCATAGGCAAACTTAAAGGGGTTTTATCGTTACAAAGATCATGTCTCAGATTATGGGGACAGTAAAAATAAGCACTTTTGTACTTGGGTTGCATTACCTCTGTCACTTGGTTTAGCAGATATCAGCTTCGCTGTAAATCTGTCTTCTATTTCTGCTGTTGCTGGTCAGAACGCCCCTGGGTCGATTCTGGCACCCTAGACACGCCCCCTGCACTGTGATTGGCTGGCTGACATTTCATTCAGCCTGTTGGGATATGCCCCTAGACAGGAAACGTCATGGCCACGCCTCCTGCGCTGTGATTGGCTGCCTGCACACTCTGTGTTTACTCCCCTCTGAGCTGTTAAAATCGATAGTGAAACCAGAGTCTGCTGGGTCTATATACATCTCAGCTCTATGGTGATGATCTGGGCAATTACTGCCTGTTTAAAGGGCTTTTGCCAAGAGGTTGATTCACCTCCTCACAGGTTCAGTCCTTAAGCTGCTACTTTGAAAAGAGGGCGTTCTGTTCCTCAGATCGAATGCAAGCCCCGCCTCCTTATGACATCATCATCTGTAGTGTATAACATAAGGATTCAACACCGTGTCTGTATGAGCTGCTTCTGTAGTGCAGTGCATAGGTGATCAGCTTGGTAAGCCAGAGGTTGGGAGTTCAAGCCCCATCATTTTTTTTTTCTTTTATAGATTGTACACATATGTAAATATATGAAAATATATGTGTAGACATCTATAAATTTATATATATAACTCACACACACACACACACGAAAGCTCCCCTATATAGTGTCCCATCCTCACCGTCACACCAAGGACTTCCACCATATGTGATACAATGCATATACGCTCGGGGTTGAGACATGATATAGGGGAGCTATGTATGTGTATATATATCATTATAGAGATTGACATATATATTTTAGGTCTCTACATATGAGTAGAATTTAGGGGGGGGGGGGGGGAAATATACCCTGTGAGGGACAAGAGCTCCAAACCCCTTCGTTGTAAAACCAACACTCTACTGCTACACCATCAGCCAAGTCAGTTACAGGCTGAGCAGGTTCTTCTCTCAAAGCTGATTTGCTTCTCTCCCCCACTGTTTTCACTCATATCACTGACAGCAAGCAGAGATCTTTACTTGAAGCTGACATTTGTCCTTGTAGTTGAGTAAAGGTCTCTGCCTGTTGTCCGTACAATTTGGTTGAATACCACTAGAACAGAAGTTAACGCTGCTGGCTTTCAGTGTGTAAACTAAGAGATAAAATAGGTGCTTGCTGGAGCTTGTGGAGCCTCAAGGCTGCAGACATAAGCATGCAGGCGGCTACAGAGCTGTTATATCCAGACAACCCTCTGCATCCCCTGCTTCAAACAAAATGATGATGTCCCAGTTCTTCAGTGAGGGGAGACACGCCTCGTGGGAGGGGAGACACGGCTGCTGAGAGGGGAGACACGCCTGCTGAGAGGAGAGACACGCCTGCTGAGAGGAAGAACACGCCCCTGGATTTCAAACTCAATCTGAGAAAATTAGCAGACAGCATGAGCAGCTCAAACGATAAATCCCCTTTAAACTCTATCATTTTCTCTATCTAAAAAACAAAAAACAATTTTTTATTATTTTAAAAAAAAAACCCCTTAACCTCTATACCCCTCCCCACAAGGGGCCACCCCCGGCTGCAAAAGGGTGTAAAAAGGGGAACCCTTATTTGTCCTGTGTTCAATAGATTAGGGATAAATTGCCCAAGTGGGAGGCTTGGGAAATCCCTCACTGAGTTAATAATTTGCTGTATATATAAGGTTTTTCTTGTTGGTAGGTGGTGCCCCACCAGACTTGTAAAAAAAAAGGAAAGCTTTTCCCTTTCCCTTTCAAAAAGTAAAAAAGGGGGTTTAAAATGGGAGGTTAAAAATCAGGTTTTTGAATAGTGTTATAGAGGTTTAAGATTTTATACATAATAAAATTTATTTTTTTAGTTTTTTAAAAAGTTTGAAACTGATAGATTTTTAATTTTGCCAAAGGCAAAATATAGATATAGGGGGCCCAAATAACTCAAAAACAGCCATAAATGTCAAAACCCCGGGTTATACAAAAGTGAGTAAAACCCCAAGAGCCCAACAAAAGTGAGTACACCCCCCTAAGTGAAAATAGAAAAATTGGTCCCCAAAATTTTCCATTTTCCCCCCACGGTGTCATGTGACCATAGGGGTTAAAAAAGGTCCGGGTTTGTGGATGGGGATCAGGTTTTTTAAAATTTTTGGTTTACCCGCTCCACACTCATCATATTGGACATTTGGAAGTTCAAAAATGGCAACTAAAAGGGAAAAGAACTGCCCCTGGGGATCTCAAAAAAAGAATTTTTGCTCTAAATAAAATGGCCAAACTATAAACGATTGCCAACCCCCCTTAAACGAGCCACACCCAAAAGGGTCCCCCGACAATAAAGTGGTCTAACAAGACTGGTTACACTCAGAACAGAGAAAAAGGAAGAATAGCCAGCTCATCTAAAGTTGCAGGATATACCAACCCTGTACACAAGTCCCTTCTTCCAAGAAGCATTGGTGTAACGGCAGTGGTAGTGGATCCGCTGGGCCACCGCAAGCGATGGTGGAAGCCCACGCCAGGGAACGGAATCTAAGTAGAACCCGGTTTTTCACCAGAGCCCGCCGCAAAGCGGGATGGACTTGCTGGTCGGCGGAGAAACTACCAGTCCGTTTCCCACTGTCGGGACTTGCTTGCGGTGGGTAGCCAAGGATAAGCGTGGTACAGAATCGTGAGCTGAGGCGTGGTCAGGGACAGGCAATATGTCAGACAGTCGGCCGAGAGGTTCGTGGTCAGGAAACAGGAGCGAGACGTCTGGTACACGGTAGAGGCAAACGAAGGACAAGAACTGCTATCTCTAAAGGCACAGGAAGGCACTAAGATCCTGGCAGAGGACGCCGGAGGCGGATCCAATATAAGGGCAGTGACCGTAACCAGAGCCAATTAACCTGTCGCACTGCCTTTAAGAGTAAGAGGAGACTGGCGCGCGCTGCGCCCTTAGTGGACGGAGCGCGCCCGACGGTCGCCGTGAACGAGCAGAGCCTGGAGTCAAGGAGGCGGGGTCAGTAAGCTGTTTATGTACCGCGGGGGGACGAGCGCGGCACGGATTCGGGCCACGACTCGCACCGCCACTTTCCGCCCGCGGGCGCCACGAGACCGTGTCCGGGGTAGCGAGCGGGAGCCGCAGCCCGAGGAGTCTTCGGCCGCTCGTTACAGTACCCCCCCCCTTAGGCCTCCCCCTCTTCCCAGCCCGGAGAATCACAAACAAGTTAACGTCCAGATATGTTGTCCACCGGCTCCCATGACCTCTCCTGGTGCCGAACCCCTTCCAACTCGATGAGAAAGTATCGCGTTCCCCTGGACACCCTCAAACCAAGATCTCTTTCAACGCGGAAATACATTAGTAGCATCCGCCACCCAGGGAAGGATTTCAAGGAAAACGAGAAAAGACGGTTAAGGTACCCAGGGTTTTTTTTGAGAATCACACATGAAAGGTAGTTCGGATGCGGCATAGGAGGGCGGGAGCCGGAGTTTATAGTCCACCGGTTATAACGTCTAAGCACCATCAACAGGGACCTACGTAGCGGTACCCAGTTTATAGCTTTGGATCTTAAGCCTGACATTTTTGGGCAGACAGCCAAACTTTATGCGCCAGGAAAAAAATTGAGGAGGACTCCTTCCTTATCCCCTGAGCTTTTCATCGCGTGCCCGAAGCAACGGATGCAAAGACTGGGGCTGTCAGGGCCCAAATATCTTCATGTCGCAGGAACCAGTTTATCTGCAGCAGGGACTTCGGACTGAGAGGGCAGTGGGAGAGAGGGCGGGGTGCAGGCCGTACACAATATAGAAAGGGTAGGCCGCCCGCTGACTCGGAATCTAGGGAATTGTAGAAAATTCTCCCATGAAGTAGATCAGCCACAGTCAAATTCTGGCGCGCCGAGACAAAAGTGGCGCAGTAGGTCACCAAGACCCTGGTTAACCTTTCTACTTGGCCATTATGTCTGGGGGTGATATGCAGAGGAAAAATCGGAGCTTAACTGAAGCAGGAACATAGGCCACCATAATTGGAGACAAACTACTCCGTGGTCAGAGACAATCTGCAGAGGCCATCCCGTGAAGGCGAAAAAATGTGTGAAAAAATAGTTTAGCCAGGCGTGGGGGCCGAGAGGCAGCCCGTCAGTGGACAAAGTGAGCCATCTTAGAAAAACGATCTGTAACTACCCTAGCACGGTGTTACCAGAGGATGGGTGAAAGATCGGTTATAAAATTCCATCGCCACATGCGACCAGGGCTAGTAGGATGGGCATGGGAAGAGCATGAGCCCGACAAGCCTGTGACGAGGTGTTTTGTTAGCGGGCACAGGTGGTACAGGCCTCAACAAATTCCTTTTCGTCCTTAGCAAGGTCTGGCCACCAGTAGAACCGTGATAAGAGAGGTTTAACGGCGCCGGGGTGGTCCCAGCCACCAATGGGTTCAGTGCCCCCACTCAGGACTGTCCTGCGGAATGCGGGAACCCACATATGTCTTCCCAGCGGGACATGCGGAGGTCAACAGTGGCTGAGAGGACCAAGACGCTCCGGAGAGTATATGTCTCCGGTGACATTTCCTCTCCGACCACATCAGAACGTCGAGACAAATCCTAAAACCTCGCCCAACGCATCGCCTTCACATCTTCTCCGCCGCACGGAAGTGATTAGGAAATCGAATCGGGATAAAAAGAGGGACCATCTAGCTTGCGTGGATGAGTCGCTGGGCCGTCTGGAGGTACTGAGATTTTTGTGGTCAGAGTAGATACTGATGGATGCCGAGCACCTCCAGTAGATAACCCATCCTCCAGGGCTAGCTTGATGGCTAACAACTCCCGTCGCCGATCGTATAGTTGTCCTTTCCCCCCGCCGTGAGAATAAGTTTAGGAAAAGGAAGCCGAGTCAGGTGACCGTTCTCCCTCTATGGCCCCTTTTGCGTGAGAACCGCAACCGGACCCCGACCCGACGAGGCGTCCGACCTTCAATGGCAACACGGCTTAGTGGGGTCCGGAACAGTTACAGTATGGTAAGCGATGCGAAGGCAGACTTCAAAACTTCGAGAATGCCTCCTCGTCTTCGGTGGCCAGCTTCGCGGGATATCGTTTCTTTCTCGTGATTCCGCCACATGGGTGCTGACCCGGGTGGAGAATTGTTGGGATGAATTGCCGGTAATAATTACAGAATCCCAGGAAAGCATTGTATAGCCCGAAGACAACTGGCGAGGCCATTGCAGGACAGCGGACAGCTTGGGCTGGGTCCATCAGCCAACCCTTGTGTCCACGAGATGCATCTATCCCAAGGAAAGGCAGGCTTGACTGATGAAAAAATGCACTTTCCCCAACTTGGCGTATAGGCGGTTGCCCCGGAGGCGCCTCATAACCTGGCGGACATTGAACACGGTGGACTCCAGAGGTCAGAAGAGTATACCAAGAATTCGTCCAGGTACACTACGACACACGTATACAAGAGATCCCTGAAGAATGGTCGTTCACGAATTCCTGGAAGACGGCTGGGCATTGCAAAGGCCGAATGGCATGACACGTTCGAAGTGCCCGCTCTGGTGTTAAAAGCCCGTCATCCACTCATCGGCGCTCACCGGATGCGGATGATATTATTATGCTCCCCTTAAGTCCAATTGGGTAGAAGATCTCGCACCACGTAGGGGCGATCAAAGATCTCAGTAATCCAAAGGCAGAGGATACCGATTCTTCACCGTAATCTGTAATCAGACCCACGATAATTCAATGCAGTGTTAGCAGGGGTGCCGTCTTCTTTCCCACGAAGAAGAATCACCGCCCCCAGCGGGAGAGTAGGATCTCCGTATGAACCCCTTCTGGAATTTTTCCTCGGATATATTCGGACATAGCTTGAGTTCTCGGGAACGGACAAGGGAAAGACTCGGCCCGGGGTGGCTGGCACCAGGCAAAGTAGCACGATCGGACAGTCATAAGGTCGATGAGGAGGGAAGGATCTCCGCTTCTTTCTTCTCCGAAAAGACATCGTGAACCCCTGTATTCGGCGGGCAGGCCGCCAAACGTTTGTCCGGGGGGCCGTGCAGAGACTGTAGACAACCGGGCTAGTGCCACCAGACAACGTCTCATCAGTTTGTGCCCCAGCGAGTGAGTTCACTTCACCCGACTTCCAGTCTCTAGCGTGGGAAGTGGAGTCGCAACGCACGGAAGTCCGAGAATGAAAGCGCCGAGGAAGAGCGTGGCAGAACATAGAAGGCGATCTTCTCCATATGCAAACACCCACGTTAAGAGACAGTGGGCTTGTGATGTACTGTATAGTGTCCTTAGCAGCTCGCCGCTGACCGAGGAGATTACCAGGGTTTTATTCCAACTGACCGACCGGAAGACTGTACTGCGACACAAGGAGCGATGAATAAAGTTTCCATGCAGATGCCAGAGTCCAAAGAAGGCTGAGTCTGGAAGGTGAGGACCAGCAATCAGTCCCTGATTGAACAGGCAGCATCATGCGTGAGAGGAGGAAATTTGCATCCTAGGGACCGCCACTCCCACGAACCCTAGGTGCGGAGTTTCCCGGACGTTTTTGGGCGTTGGGGACAATTGCCTCCGAAGTGCTCAGACTGCCGCAGAAGAGGGCACAGGTTGCCAAGACCGACGCAGGGCCATTCTTGTTCTGAGAGAAGAACTAGGTCGAGCCTGCAATAGGGCTCCCCAAAAGGGAGTGGGCGGGTTAGCATTAGGTTTTCTCTTGGAAAAACGGGAGCCAGGCGAGGATACCGGCGTGGACGTGCTCCATGATACTCTGTTCCTGCCGGAGCTCCTCTCTCCTCTCGGCGAAACGCACGTCCAATGCGGGTATCCAACATAATGTAGTCCCGCTAAGGAGAGAGGAGCCGGATGTCTCATGCGGCCAGCACATCCTTCATCCTACTCGAGAGACCCCTTTAAAGTATCGCACAATGCAGCCATCGTTCCAGGATAACTCTGAGGCAAGTGTGCGGAACCTGCACTGCGTAGTCCTCACCACCGACGGAGTCTCCCTGGCACAGAGAGCGGAGGTCAGTCATCGGGCGAGGGATAGCCGGGCCGTTTCCCCTCAAAAACACTGCGGAATCTCCTGGAGGAAGGACTGCAGATCCGATGTCACAGGGTCGTCTTCCGACTCCCACAGAGTGTGGCCCATGCTAAGCGCCTTTCCCGAAAGCATGCTGACCACGAATCAAAGCCACTTTAGAACGCTCCGTAGGGAACCGGTCCCTCATTAATTCAATGTGCATTGAGCACTGAGTGATTGAAGCCGGTCGGCCCTGCTTGGAGTCCCCTTCAAACTTGTACGTAGCGGTAAACGAACTTAGGACCCACCGTTGGCGGCGGCCGGGCGACGGAAGCGGTGATAGACACAGAATGGAGTTGCTGGTTCGCCAGGAGTTGCCTGTAACATGGGCGTCAACTGGTCCAACTGCAGAGCCTGTTTGCGCAATTTGACGTACAGATGCGTGACACTGCGGCAAGTCCGCATCAACCAGACAGAAGGCACCTTGGCGGGAATCCGGGCACGTGCCGGTGGATCTATTACTGTAACGTTCAGGTGGTGTGGATCTTCTGGCCACCGCAAGTGCTATGGTGAAGCCCACGCCAGGGAACGGAATCTAAGTAGAACCCGGTTTTCACCAGAGCCCCTCCGCAAAGCGGGAGATGGACTTGCTGCGGCGGAGACAACCTAGGGCTGGTCGTCTCCACCGGCTGGACTTCTTGCGGTGGTAGCCAAGGATAACGTGGTACTGAATCGTGAGGCTGAGGCGTCGTTTTTTTTCCCAGGTACAGTCAAAAGTCCAGGACAGGCGTGCAGAGGTTCGTGGTCAGAAATAGGAGCGAGACTGTCTGGTACACTGTAGAGGCAAATCAAGGACAAGACGCTTTCTCTAAAGGCACAGGAGGCACTAAAGATCCGGCATAGGACTGCCGGAGGCGGAGCCAATATATAAGGTTCATTGACCGGTAACCAGCGCATTACGTCGCACTGGCCCTTAAGAGAGATGAGACTGGCGCGCCGGCGCCTTATGGGGACGGGAGCGCGCCCTACGTCCGTGACGAGCGCTGCCTTGAGGTCAGGAGCGTGGTCAGGTAAGCTGTTATGAACCGCGGACGAGCTCTGGCCACGGACGCGGGGCCAACGGACCGCACCGCCACTCGCCCGCGGCACAACACTAGACGGGGCCGGGGAGCGAGCGGAGCCGCAGCCCTGGGGAGTCTGCGGCGGCCGCTCGTTACTATTGGTAGATAAGCAAAAAATAGTTGGGACAGCGTTGCTAGGATGGAAAAATAATAAAACCCACTTCTTTATTGGTGTCCAACAATCCATAAAATAAGGAGGCATTATAGAAGAGATATAGAAACAGATCCTACTGACGAGTTTCTGTCACTACATGCCCTTAGTCATAGCCAGAAATGCTATGGATCTGTTTTTGTTTCTCTTCCACAATGCTTCCTTATTTTATGGATTGTTGAACATCAATATAGTATTGGTTTTATTATTTTTCCATCCCAGCAACGCTGTCTCAGCTATTTTTATTGTTACTGCCACTCAGAACAGGCCTCAACGTGGTCAATCAAAGAAGTTGAGTACACGTGCTCAGCATCATATCCAGAGAGTGTCTCTTCAGAATAGACGTATGAGGCTTCAGCATTGCTTCAGAGGTTACAAGGGTGGCTGGTCAGCCTGTCAGTGCTCAGACCATACACCGCAAACTGCATCAAATTGGTCTGCATGGCTGTCATCCCAGAAGGACGACATGGTGGTGGGGCTGTCATGGTTTGGGGCTGCATGAGTGCTGCTGGCTGTGTAAAAAACAGAAAACTAGTGCAAGGCATGCACAAACATAAACAAAAAAAAACGCCTGCCCCTCTGGGCTCTAACTAACATAGACCAACTTACTGACAAGAAAGCCTGTAAGTTTCCCTGCTGGTTTTCGCGAGTCCTCCACCCTAGACTTAAAGGTAGTCAGGAGTTGGTAACCACCAAAGTCAGCGTACCTGCTGACTTATATACTCCCGGGAAATCCCGGAGTGGCACCATGGGGAGTGAGCACCCACCCTGCTCTATGTCTCACTCCCAATGTAAGCCTGACCCAGGAAATGGCTGGAAGCCAACTAACATACGCACAAAGCAAAACATAGTCCGACAGTACCTTAAACTTTCGACACCTATTGAACCTTTGGCCTTTCATTCCCCCAAGGCTCTTACCTTGGGAGCCTGTGTCTGGACAACCTAAAGGTGCATTCTAGACCCTGCCGGATGTACACTCCATTGTACACCCTTCCCTGCCGTAGCCACCTTATCATATCCCCAACGTCGCCCCGCCCCCCCTCCTCAGACCCTTGGGGCGGAGCACCTTGTGCCCCGAAACTGATTACTCTAGACAACGCATCTGCGTTTGCTAGCTGGACCCAGGGCTTTGGTATCAAACACGAAATTGAAGTCCAGCAAGATGCCAGGAACCAACCGGGTTACCCTCGCGTTCTTCCCTTTGTTTTGGGCCATCCATTTTCACGGGAGTGATCAGTGATCACCCTAAATTGCCTCCCAACTAGATAGTACCTCACGACTCATTGCCCATTTCACTAGAGCTAGACATTTTTCCTCTCTACAATCGAGTAGATTTATTTTCTGCCGCCGACAGCTTCTCTCCCCAGTAACCCTTTGGGACAGGACTGCACGACACCCTACCTCTGAAGGGCACCTCTGAGTATCTTCCGTCTGTACTAATGAATTCCCTTCTGAAATCAGGGGATAACCAGTACAAGTCTCTTACAGAAGCACCCTCCTTGAGTTTCCAAGAAGGCTTGGATCAGGCCACCGGGTTCCACTTTACTATGGTGGATTTGCTCCCTTTGGTGAGTTTCTGTGAGGGGGGCAGCCATAGTGGCAAAGCCTGGCACAAAGCTCCTGTAGTAGCCTGCAAGCCAAGGGAAGGCTCAACCTGGTTTCTTGACACAGGTTGTAGGCCGAATTCTGAATGGCTTCGAGCTTGGGTCCTACCTGGGGTTTTATGACCCCTCGAATCCGATGAATGTAGCCGAGGAGCGGCCTCCACTAAGCCCTATCGCACATTTTTTTGTTGATTGGGCCTTAGCCCACGCCCCTATCACGTGTAGAACAGCTTGCACCTTTCACCAGATGGAATCCTCAATCGTCACAATAGATCACCACATCCTCCAGGTATGCGGCGGCGTATTGTTATGCGCTGCAGATTGATGTCCATTAGCCTCTGATAGAGTCTGCAAGGGCCCCATGTAGACCAAGGGAAGTGACCATGTACTGGAAGTGTTCCCTCTGGGGTGGAAAATGCGCGTTTTCTCTCCTTGGCCTGATCGTGAGGGGAACCGCCAATACCCTCTGTTGAGTTCTAAGGTGGTCTATACCTCGCTGGTCCCAACCGCCCGAATCAGCTCATCGGACAACTTGTGCATGGGTAGGCATATCGAATTTGGAAATTTCATTCAACTTGCGGAAATCATTACAAAACTCTAGCTACCATCTGGCTTAAGAATAATCACTAGGTGGGCTCGACCACGCCACTTAGGGACTTCTCCATTACCCTAGGGACTTCTCCATTACCCCCTAGGGCTAGCATTTTACTCACCTCTTCTGATTAGCTTTTGCTTCTTTTGCTTCTGGGCTTCCGGTACCCTGTAACGGGACGCAACCGCTACCTTTAGGCCAGGCTCATGACAATGTCATGTTGGATTACTTCTGGCCGGTCCAGGGCAGTTTCAGAGGAAGACCCCTTCGTTCCTCGTGTATGAACATCCTGACCTCCCTGATCTCTGGACCTCTGCAAGACTTCGCGATAACGGACGGGGGACGGGGGGTGACTCTTGCTTGGACTTCCCTGACAACCCTCTCCAACAACTTTCTCGGTCCTATCCAAGTTTGATGAGGTTAATTATGGGTATATCTGTAGGGTTTTCTTTTCCCTGGCTGGAAAACTTGTAATTCATCCTCACTCACCTCCGTTCACACAGATCCTCATAGGGGCCTTGCACTTGCTATAAACTTGCTTTTGCTAACGGTAGTGAACAAGGTACGGACACCCTGTCCGCCATAGCTGGAAAAGACCTTAATCGCTTGCGGTCCTGTTGTAAACCCGGAGCCTCGGGCTTCCTGGGCCTCTGTACATGTTTTCCCTTACAATAGGCATAAACTGCCGCGATCCCTGTCCTGCATGTTCACTATATGCTCTATGAGACACCTTCTGTAAAAGGGTGTTTCCTCATGCTCCCTGGTTTCTTTGGCGATGTTCAGGAGCCCCTCGGGGGTGTCTCCATATAAGCAGCTCGAATGGCGAGAACCCCGGTTGGCGGGGGGGGAAAAATATCATTGGTGGGACTTCCGGATGGCGAACATAAGATAGGGGCAACAGTGGTCCCCAATCCCTACCATCCTTGTCCCACCACCTTTCTTAACATGCTCTTAAAGCTTATTAAGGCGCTCGACCAGACCAACGTTCTGTGGGGATGTACATCGGAGTGCGCAGGTGGGCAATTATTAGCAGACGGCATAGCTCTTTGGTACCATGGAACAAAAACGGGTGCCCTGACGGTCAGATCTC
This sequence comes from Phyllomedusa bahiana, assembly GCA_025379985.1. NCBI lineage: Eukaryota > Metazoa > Chordata > Amphibia > Anura > Hylidae > Phyllomedusa > Phyllomedusa bahiana. The sequence continues at coordinate 4,180 of JAODAL010008356.1, read as the reverse complement.
CTTGGGGATCCGTAACGGGAGAATACTGGAACAGCTCCCTCTATCCCTTTATATGAGGTAATCCTTGAGGGCTATAGCCTCAGGGTAGCGGTGCGTAATCCAGTACGTGAAAACCCCCCATGATATGCTGGTGCCCTCTAAGCCGATTTAGTTAGGGTATCGACAGATCCAATGCCAATCCGCTCAATGGTACCGTCAATAATGGGAAGGAGGAACCAATGGACTCTGGAATATGGGGTCTAGTGGCGTGGACCTGACTCTCCGGGCAGGACTGACAGAACTCTCCACCTGTCTTGAAGATGCCGGGCCAGTAAGAAGTTCCGCCTCCACCCGCTTCCTACGCTTTCTCCCGCCCCCAAGTGGTCCCCTCCAAAACATGGGATTGTGACAGGTCTAAACCATAACGGACATGTGTCCGTGGTACCACCAACTGCTCCACCACCTCTGTTCTCGTTTTTCCACCCAGTACAATGAAATTATCCCGTACGGCGAATGTGAGGGTAGACCACTCCTCCTTGGATTCCTGTGGTCCCTGTCAATGACCTTTTAAACGCTTTTCCAAGTCGTTTACCCAGGTAAGGGTCCCTCACTTGCTCTGTGCCAAAATTTCCTCTCGAGACTGGCAAGGAGGAGAATTCTAAATCAGAGGGGGGTCTCCTCTTGGTCTCCAGCCAGGACCAACAAGGGAAAAGGCACAGGTTCAATATTATCACTGGTTTTGAACAAACCGACGTTATTTTACAGCTAGGTACATCATTATACCATTTTCTGAGTTTTATTTCCCCACAGATCCAAAACAGAGGGAGTTCAACAGCCAATAACTGCACAGGTGAGGTAAACTGGTCACTACGGCCACCTCATGTTGTGTGAACCCACAGGCAGTTTCTATTGCCAGTATGGCATGGGGTAGTCCCTGTGGTGTCCCAGGATACAACTACCCCTATCTGGCGTGAGAGTAGTTGATCTGGGCATCACCAGTCAGGGGTGCTGTGCACATGGTCACTAAGCTCGCCCGAGTCCATGGGGGGAGGACCTGCACCGAATGTCCTTAACGGTTTACAGGGCACTCTCGTTCCCCCGTGATCGTCCGTTCCCACAGCACCCTAGTGGAAATATGAATGGCCGGGGCAACCAGGATGGTACCCTCCCCAACCCACATCCATGGATTCCTCCCTACTTTCAGGGGGGAGCAAACGTGCCACCTCACATTTCCCCATTCCTTGGCACCGCCATCAGACTATGGGGGTCCGGCCTTAGAAACAGGGTCCCGTTTTGTGGGTGGGGTGGCCGCTCCCCCTTCCATATAAAACCGTGACCCCCCTTTTGGGACAGGAGCAGTCCTTTCACCACGGTATAGGTCTGCGGATTCCCCAGGTATGTAGGACTTGCAGGAACACCTCGTGGCGCTGTATCGTCCACCACCCCCCACCGACCCGGGAAACCCAATTGTTTTCGTCCAAACACAGCTTTTGGGGTCGGTGTACCCCAGTCGCATCGCTGGAGCTTTGATGGGAAGTGCCCCGCACAAAACGGTCACATACCACATCGCGTCGACCACCTTGCAGGTGTGTGAGTCTCCTCCGCTGTAGCCATTTGTTGGTGATGTGGAACAAGTTTTGCGTGAACATTGTGACCTGCGGGTCTGTTAGGATCAAACTCCAGTCTTGTACTCACAGGCCCTCGCCAGGTGACCCCCATGGTCGGGCCAGGATCTCCCCGCAGTTTGGTGTATCCTTGGCCCTTGGACACGCAGGTCGTAGGCCCTTCTGTGTTCGCGCGTTATGAAGGGGTGCCAGGACATCCACCTACCACCTTGTCCGCCAGCAGCGCTCTCTCTCCGCTATCCGTTCAAAGGTCCCCAGGTAAGCTCGATTCGTCATCCGCAGGACATCTTGCGCAGCGGTAACTTTGCACCGACCAGCTTGCTGTGAGCTGAGCACTCTCGTTGGTACTTCTGGCCCCGCAGCCAGGGCCTGTACTGTGCTGCAGCGTCGGGTTTTACCTGCTTTTTTGGAGGTTGCATCTTTCAACCGTGTCTTGGTGGGTCTCAATTAGCAGGCGATTCGTACTCAGCTTGCGCCGCAAGGTCTCTTCGTGCGCTTTCTGCTGGCTGGCCGCCATCAGCCTGGAGGTTAGCGTTGGCTTGAATTAGCTGCTTCAACCAACATCGTCCATTTTACAACACTCCGCTGACTGTGCGGGTAGCTGCTTTCATCCAACATAACGTTTTCGTCTCCGTTTGGTCTCCTGTCTCAAAGAGTACTTCCTCTATTTTGGCCCATGTGCATCCTCCACCATGTGTGAGCTTTAGCGGCTCCTGGGATCGTGACTTGCGTGTTTCAGAGGCGAGAGACAGAGAACGGATTCCATGTGTAAAAATACAGGGCTTCTGTATTTTATACAGTCAAACAGAAAAATAACAAAGTGCAAGCTGCACAAACATAAACCAAAAACAAAGCCTGCCCGTCTGAGCTCTAACTAACAAAGAAACCAGATTACTGACAGCCTTGTAATTTTTTCCCTGAGTTTTCCACGTGTCTCCACCCAAGACTTAAAAGGTAGTCTGAGGGTTGTAACCAATATAGTCCAACTTACCCGTGCTGACTTATATACTCTGGAAATCCCAGAGTGGTGAACCATGGGGAGTAAGCACCCACCCTCTCTAATGCTCACTCCCAATGCAAAGTCCGACCCAGGAAATGGCTGGAAGCCATACTAACATACTACACAAGTTAAACATATGTAGACAGTCTAAACTGTCGACACCTATTGAACTTTGGACTTTCATTCCGACAAGGCTCCTTACCTTTGGGGCATGTGCCTGGACACCGAAAGGTGCATGCCAGGACCCTGGCCGGGATGTACACTCCCGTGTACACCCTTCCTGCTGTTGCCACCTTATATATATATATATATATATATATATATATATAGTCGGCATTAGGTGGGTATGTAGGGTCTCTCTAGTAGGTAGGTACATAAGCCCCCTCAGTGGGTTGATGAGTATGAAGGTCCCTCTCTAGTAGGTAGGTATATAGGGTCTCCAGTAGGTAGTTATAAAGGGTCCCCAGTAGGTAGGACACTGTATAGTACCACCTCAGTAGGCAGATAAGTATACAGGAACCCCTATTGAAAAAATAATACCTCTCCCTGTTTCCCTGGCGAACACCATTTGAGTCCGGAGTGGGTGGCATCTACTAGGTCATAAGCCTAGCTATAAGCTTACAGCCTAGTTCAGCTGTGTAATGAGGGGGGCTTGCTCAGAGGCCAGATCCAACGGTAGCTAAGCCACTGATTGGTGGGCAAGGAACACATCGCTCCTTACCCCACCACAGTTTTTAATTGTTTGAGTGTCCTGCGGATGTGCATACAGTTAAAAACATGTACCGTGGGAAATCAAAAGCCCCCGGCGCAGAGGCCCTGATTACATTCTTCAACTCAGAACATAACTACATATCTCAAGATAGCTGATTATTTTAGCCTGCAGTTCCTTCCTCTACCCATTGGTCCCCTGGCTACTCCTGATTGGCTGTAATATAACTTGGTACTGGATCTTAAAACTCTACTCTACAATAGCACTACATGACGCTATAGTGACATTTATTTAGGACCCTAGAATCAACTCCACTGTTGGGCTCCAAGAATCAACTCCTCTGGTGGGCCTCAAGAGTTAACTCCACTCGTGGGCCCCATGAATCATCACCCCTGATGAGCACCAAGAATCAACTCCACTGGTGGGCCCCAAGAATCATCTCCAATGGTGGCTCCAAGAATCAACTCAACTGGTGTGCCCCAAGAATCAACTCCACTGGTGGGCCCCATGAATGAACTGCACTGGTGGCCCCCCCAAAATGAACTCCCCCTAGTGGGGCCCCCTGAATCAAACCCCTGATGAGCACCAAGAATCAAACCCCTGGGGCCCAAAATCACTCCAATGGTGGCTCCCAAAAAACAATCAATGGTGGCCCCAAGAAAACTCCACTGGTGGGCCCAAGAATGAACTCCACTTGTGGGCCCCAAGAATGAACCCCCTTGGGCCCCAAGAATGAACTGCACTGGTGGGCCCCAAAGAAATAACCCCCTGTAGGCCCCCAAAAAGAACTCCACTGTAGCCCAAGATAATCCACTGGGGGCTCCAAGAATCATCTCCCCTGAGAGCCCCAAAAAGAACCCCTTTCCC